>CAUYON010084930.1:0-11700 GCA_963573935.1 Arctocebus calabarensis
GTCCCAGCTACTGAGGAGACCGAGGCAAGAGAATCGTTCGACACACCTACGGTGCATCTTAGCAGGGGACTGGTGAAACTTATTAAAGGTAGAGTATCAATGTCTTTATATAGTGATCAAGAAAATGCCATGAAGGCTATCTGTAACAGTACAATCAAAATATTTCTGAATGTATATGAATCGTGCCCTATGAGTGCACCAATGTACACAATTAAGATTCAATAAAATTATTTAAAAAAAAAAAAAGAGAGAGAGAGAATCACTCGAGCCCAGGAGTATTTGAGATTGTCCTGAGCTGTGATGCCACGGCACTCTACCAAGGGCAACAAAGTGAGATTCTATATCAAAAAAAAAAAAAAAAAAAGATGCAGAAGTCACCAAAGTGAGCCTGATCTAATTGCATGAGCATGAGAAGGTGGTGATGCACCTTGGCTGCTTTCTGGATGGAGGGGCACAAGTGAGAAGGAATTCACGTGGCCACAAGGGGCAGGAATCAGACCTGGTTCACTCTTCACCTACCCTACTCTACATTCCCTTCACCCAGTCCTAGAACCAAAGGAATTGGTTTCTGCCAACAACCTGAATGGTCTTGGAAGTGGATGCTTCCCAGAGCCTGCAGATTAGAGCCCAGTCAACTCCAATAAGACTCTAGGCCTATGGATAACAACTGAGTGCTATTTTAAGCTACTAAATTTGTGGCAATTTGTTATTTGACAATACAGAATGAATATATAAATGGGGTAGAATCAGACAAATATTGGTTTGCAACCAGGACCTGCCCCTTGTTATCTGTATGATCAGTAAAATAGATACATCAATATAACCCACCCATAAAGTTATTGTGAATGTTAACTGGGAGAACAGGTTGTACAACACTTAGCTTAGCACATAGTTAAGTGCTCAGTAAATAAATTAGCTCCTAACGAACATTTCAACTTTCTTAATATCTTCAGTAAAAGCAGATTTTTTTTTTTTGAAAAATACTTGAATAGGAAATCAGGTGTAGCAAGTATCAAACCGCTTTTATGTTGTCGTAGAGACCAAACCTGTTGATTGAAATACCTAGTCCACATTTGCCTGTCGGGGCATTTTTACCTGCTGCAGAGACCCTAGTGTAGGAGGCACCTGTGAGAAATACCTTGACAATGAGAGAAGGGATTTAACGTCATTGGCTCTCATTGGTGAGATGCACGAGAGCAGGAAAGTATGTCCATCATTGGTCAGCAGTCTCCACACCTGTGGGGCAGGCAGCCACGCGAGCGGAAGTTAGTCGAGGCTCCGCCTCTGGCTCAGAGGACGCCGTGCTGCTGAGGTGCTCGCTCCTACTGAGATTGACTGTGACTTCTAAGCTGCTTCAGCACCTGAGACCCGAACGAGACCTACCCAGAGTAAGTTGGCTTAGAGGTCCGTGTCCAGACAGTTTCGTGGGCCGGGCCGGAGACCTAGTGTCCTGGTTTGGACGAGGCCCTGGGTCGGGGCAGAGACACGGCATCCAGGGCTCTGACACCTAAAATCATGCCCTGCTTATAGGAGGAAAAATCCATACCTCAAGAAGGGCCGCAAACCTGGGTTCCCATTGCCGGTTCTGTAAAGAGCCAGGGCATCCTGAAAATATCCTTCAGTTGTTCTGGGTCTTGTTTTCCCTCATGTGTCCAATGAATGCAAGCTCTGGGAGGTTCTCAGGATCCCCCTTACTCTCTCTCGGGAAGTTCTAAGTGAAAGATAGGAAAGGGAACTGCAGGCATTAGTGAAGCACCTTGTGTCTGCATTCTTACCGGTTATGGGGCTCAAAAGAGGGCCAGTGAATGGCAGAGTAATCTATGTATCAAAAAGACCACTCCGGCAGCATCTGCCAAGCCTTCATTAAGTTAGCTTCTCGTTAATCTGTACATGGTAATAATTACTTCCAGAATTAGAAGAGAATGAAGGCAAGGTTATTATTAATACCCACATCTCATTACTGGGTGTATTCCTCCAAACATGAAATCCATCTTGGCAATAATCAGTCCTCAGCAACCCTCACTGGGTGTTATTTCAGTTAAAGCACAGTGATGAAAAATGCCAACTCTAGCACTGGGGAAAAGCTTTGTGGATGAGAACATTGGCATTTGGGAACATTTATGCTGCTTTCCAAATCTGAATGATTGCTGGTGTTCATGTTTATTCAGCAAAGTTCCTTGGAGACCTGTTTGAAAGGGCACATACTCCCTGGGTAGAGAAGACAAGTTGCTCTGCTCCCTGGAACAAAAAGAGGGGTAAAAACAGAGTTATCAGACACCTCAACTCTCTGCTACCCGAGACCTGCCTGCTGGGAGCTTAGAAAAGGAGAACTCACAGAGAAGATAGGAAATAGGTTTTGTCTTCAAAATATCTAAAGGCTGTGTGCCCCTGGGCAAGATGCTCGACTCTCTGAACCACCTGTGTGAAGTGGACATGAATTAAAAGAAAAAGAAGCATTTCTTTTTAAAAGTTCTCTGTATGATTAGAATGTAAAGATTTTTACCTTATCATTTTCTAATCTAAATGAATCCCACTGTTAGAGTTGATGAGAAATCCATTATCAGTTGTTACTGAACCGGAGAGAGGCAAGGGCATCAGGCAGAAATCTTGTGGGGCTAATGTAGTCTGGGAAATACAGGGAAGGACCACTGTTCTTCTCCATTATGGTGGTCACTGAGGTGTTCATTGTCCTCACCTCTGCTCATGGAAGCGTCCACATGTCTAGGCCCAACCTGGCTCCTGGTACCTTCGGCACAGCTTTCAATACCATAGAACATGGGAGCGGGACCCTGGCAGCTATGTGCTCTAACTCCACTATCGGCTGCTCCCAGTGTTTGATTTCAGACTCCTTACACTCATAAAACCTGTCATTGTGCCATCCCTCCATCAAATCTATCTATCTATCTATCTACCTACCTACCTACCTACAGGGTCTCACTCTGTCACCCAGGCTGAAGTGTAGTGGTGTGATCATAGCTCAGTGTCACCTCAAACTCCTAGTAGCAAGTGGTCCTCCCACCTCAGACTCCTCTGTAGCTAAGACTACAGGCACGTGACACCACACTTGGCAGATTTTTAAATTTTTTATAAATATGGGGTCTCATTATGTTGCCTAAGCTGGTCTCAGACTCCTGGCATCCTACTGCCTCAGCTTCCCAAAATGCTGGGATTACAGGTGTGAGCTATGGGCCCCCCACCCCAATAACCTTTAGATCTCAGGGAACTCCAACTCTTTGATCATATTACTTCTTCTCCAAACCTTGGAAATGTCTGAGACTCCTGTTTCTATGAACCTGGACCAGGGACCAGAATGGGCTTGAGCATGATGATAAATGTCAACAACCACCTAGTCTTCTAGAATGCAAGATGAACTGGTAAGACTCTAATGAACTAGTGAATATAAGTCTGTCTAAAGGAGGAAGTAGCTACTCACCTCTGAGAGACTGGCGTCACATGGAAATCATCTTCCAGTGTTTCAGAAAAGAAGAAATCCATATTTTTTAGAATATATCTGCTAACTTTAAAAAGTTAGTATAATTAAACAATAAAAACATCAGGCAGGCCAAACAGACCACATCCGAAGATAACCAGTTTGTGGTTATGTTAGTTTGCTAGGGCTGTAACAAGTAACAGAGGCGAGGTGGCATAAGCAACAGAAAATTGCTGTCTCACAATTCTGGAGGCTACAAGTTTGAAATCAAAGTATAGGTAAGTTTGCTTCCTTCTGAGAACTGTGAAGAAAATATTTCTTCTAGGCTTTTCTCTGTGACTTACCGATGACCATCTTCATGTTTCTGTGGTATCCTCCTTGAATGTTCTCATCATCTACCCTGTGTGCATGTCCATGTACAGATGGCCCCTTTTTATAAGGACACGGGTCATCAGCAGTCATATTGGATTAGAATCCACACTCAATGACCCCGTCTTAATTTTACTACTTATATCTGCAATGAATCTGTTTCTAAATATGATTACATTCTTAAGTATTAGGGATTAGGACATCATGAATTTTAAGGAACACAATTCAGCTCATTATGCTGGTCTCAGCTCAGACTTTTAAAACAACTTATTTGTCCTCTTTCTCAACAAAACCAATTTCCAATATGCAAAGAATTGGTTGTTGGGGTGGGAGAGTGAAGAGTAGATCAAAAAGAAGGTGAAACCATTCGTTCTTTTGAGATGAGGAGCCACAGTCCTTTCCTCAACCAGATCATCAGCTCAGTGTCTTTTCTAGTACATAATAGAGTCTCCATAGGTATTTGTTGAATTGCGATGACTTTGAGCAGATCAGAATAAGACAGGCAAGAAGGACAAGAGGTGAATAGAGGCATTTAAAGATGCCTCTCAGAAGAGCTTCAGGAAGCCTATTCTTTACAGTAAGAGAAGAACTCTGCCAGTTTGCAGCCAGACATTTCTCTGGCTTAAAGGTAAAAATATTTCAGGTTCTAACTTAGATAGAACTGGGGGCTAGGAATGTTGAGATACACAATTTATCAACATTGACCAAAAAAATGTACCATATAATTCATGATGAATTATTAGTGCCATAAGCTTGCATACTCCTTTTATTCTCATTCCAATGTTGCCAGAGTAGGTCATATTTTCCTATCTGATGAAGAACATGTAGACTCTGGAGAAAAACCTCAACTCACACCTGCCATTTCCCTTTATTTCTGTGTGTCCTTGACCAAGGTAACAAGTGTCTCTGAGCCTCAGATTTCTCATTTGTACAGAATTTAGTGATGTAGATACTGTACCTGTTGACTAGGTTCTGACACACATCACAGGACAGAATGATAATCCTCCCTACTGGCTTAGAGTTATCTTCCTACACTACTTTTGAATCAATTTATCAATTTTGGGTTTTTTTTTAACCCCTGAGCTTATTTTTTATCATGAAGCATTTTAGATACCCTCCTGAACTGGTTTAAACACAAAAGAAGAAAAAAGCAATTAATTTGCTGATGCAACTGGGAAACCAAGCTTGGTTGCTTCCAGAAGCACCCATAATACAATCAGTTCTATCTCTCTCTTTGCACTTTTCAGCTCAGCCTTTGCATGACTTTATTCTCAGAAACTTCTTCCTTTGTGGTGGCAAAAGGGTTATCAATATCTCTATGCTCACGACAATCTTATAGCTTTGACTTCAGAACGAGAGATAGTCTTGTAATGAGTCTAAGTCTAGAATCTACTTGCCTTTTCCTGAACTGTGTCCAGGAGGCGGTAATAGCCTGATTGGCTAAGCATGAGACACCCCCAGGATCAGGAGGCACTGGGCTGGCTCTGACTCCTAAATCCATGCCATAGATTAAGAGCTGATGCCCACCCAGAAAGGAACATGGGGCAGCTGAGACTATAGCCAAGTAGCGTAACAGCATACAGAGGGCTCTGGCTCTCTTCAAATTTATGTATTAAATCAGTGAAAAATTTTTCTGCCTTGAGTTATTTCAGCCTTATCAATAAATCTGACCATGAACCTTGACATCTTGGCTAGATATGCAAAATAGATTAAAAAAACACAAGCTCCCCTTAAAAGTGAGTGATGATGTTTTGCTTAAAACAGATATTCATGTGCTCTGACATGCACACACAAACACACTTGGACCTGGCGCTGTACTGTCCATGTAATTTTGTCCAGACACTGCACTATGGCATTCCTGCCTTTTCCTAACATGTTATAAACTATGACCCAGTAGTTTGAGTTCAGAGACCGAATCCTGTTTTGAATTGTATGTAATACTGGAAGTCAAGATTTTTTTGAGCCTTGGTCAGAAATAAATCAATGAATAAGATGGAGAGAATTTTGACCTGTCTAGGTATTTGGGGCACAAAGTTGTGGGTGTGGAGGGACTATGAGAACTTGTATGAGTGCTAAGGTTTCCTACTAGAGTGAGGAAAAAAGCCCCCAAATGAAAATATAATCTTCTCTTAGGCAAATCTTTATCTAGGCATGTGTAGTATTGGGGAGAAGTCTTCAGCAGGAAAGAGCACCTCCTAGTAAGAAAAGAACCCAGGCACTGTGAGCTGCAGCCAGCAGCAAAGCCGTAGTTCTCTTTGTGCAGAGACAAGACTTTCCTCCTGTTTTGCCTCCCTGGGGTGAATATATAATATAAATCTTTCTGAGAGCAGAACAGCTGTAAGTAAAATGTATAAAACAGCAGGTGTTCCAGTGACATTGCTGGCACCTACGTGACAAAGTACATCAAAGCAGAGAGCCATTCTCTGCTGCACGGTGTGTTCTAGGGCCCTCATTACGGGAGCCCACGAAGCACAGATGGTCCCTGAGAGGCCCCATTGTACCCAGAGAAGCAGCAGTGATCACTGGCAGAGCTGGGGAGCTGCAAGGGAGTTCTGGGAGTGTTACCATGTCCTCTGCAGAGCAGTGGTGACCACTAGGGGGGAGCAAGGTCCCCAAAGCCTCATCTCCCTTGTGGAAAGCACAGGCCTGCCCCAAATCTTCCAATCTGATGTTTCCTCCCCCAACTCTACAGTTCTAATTACTTGACCATTATTCTGAATATAATGAGGGTGGCAGTCAAAAAGACACCTAAAGCAGGAGGATTTTACCCTCAGTCTGAAGGTGAAGCGAATGTCAGGGGTGTTTATACAAGTATGTATGGACATAATTGATGTTTTTATACAAATGCACACACAAAAGAATGAATAAATGTATAGCAAAGATTAATGACCATTGCCTCTGGTTGGTGTGATTATGAATAATTTTTCTTTTCATTTTTTATATTTTTTTCTTTGTGGGAATGTTTATCTGCATTTTCTAAATGTGCTGTCATTCATTTGTTTAGCCTTTATGTTTTAAAAAAATGAGATCCATTTAAGAGAAAAAACAATAAAACCCAAAACACACCCTGTCCATTCTTAAGCCGCATCTCGGACTTGGTGGAACCTTTTCCCCTCCTACACTTCACTGTCAATTCTGAGGAATTTGGAAACCCTGAGCTGTGGCAGTGCCACCACTTCTGCAGGCAGCGATTCAGCCCTCCCTCGACAAATCTTGGCTGTCTGTTGAATGTACCCAGCCTGGGGCCCTAAATTAGTCACGTAATGGTTCCAACTCTTTTAATTCAATTAAATTTGATAACTTTGAATGTTTAAATGCTATGCTGGGCTGTGGACCTTTGAATACACAAAGGGGCAGTTAATGGCCCCAGCAGGAGTGCCTGAAATAAATTAAAGTGCGGGGCCCACCTTCCTCCTTTAATCCACCCTGGTGTGTGCCCTTCCTGCCCCACCCCAGGTTATTTCTAACTCTTCTCTACAGCTGGGTCCCTAAGCTTTATTGTCTATCCTGGTGAGGAGGACAGATAAGTGGCTCACTGTCTCCCTACAATGAATGGTAGGGAATTTAGACTCCATGGAATGTGTAAAATAATCTATGAATGGAAGGAAGGTAATAATCAGAAATTTAATTTACATTTACTTTCACCTTAAAAAGAAAATGAAGTTTGATAAGTATCTTATCTTTGCTGACATATCACCTTAACCGCCTATGTATCAGAGGATGGTATGCTTAGTATGCGACTGGTGGTGTGCAAGAGTCCTAAGGTTTGCAAGTGAGGAGTTAACCGATGCCCTCAATGCACTGACTTTCAGTTTTCACACTTAACATCGGTGGAGGTAAGACTGTGTTATCTGGCTTTAACTAAACTGGTCTCTCACAAAGTGGAATACCTGTCTAGAAAGATTCCTGCTATATAGAAAATTCTTAGGTTAAAGATATATGAAAATTTTAAGCATAAACAAGAAATCTAGACCTCTGAATTTCTATTCTTAATCGTAGCTACAACCAGAAGTGACTGAATCCCATTGATAAAGGCACTATATATACATACATATTTCACTGATATTGACAGTGAATTTCTTCCTTAAGCATACAGCCACACAGGTTTTTTGGTGTTCTGATATTCTTGGATACAGCAATGTTTTCCTTAAGGACCAAAGCATCGTATTTGGGAGTGGGGGTGTTGAAATAATGTTTTTATATTAAAAACTCAAATCTAATATTGGAATTATTTCTGTTTGGAGATATTCCTGATAGTTATAAAATGCATTAAAATTTCAAAGCAAAAAAGATACAATAGTTTTAAAAGTGTTCTTCAATATCTTCAAAACCCTAAAGAGGATGATGAAAATAGTGATTGACAAAGCAAAGTTTCTATTGAAAGAATAATTCTTTTTCCAGTTCAAAGACTTTCCGAATAAGTTGAAAATGAATTGACAGTACTGAAATTGATCCAGGTAATTTAATATCCATTGGATTCTCAGTCCATATGTGAAACTATGCAAAGATGAACCAGAAATGATTTCTTTAAAATGAAAAGTATAGTTAGCCAACATTTGAAAAAATTACAGTTCTTGGGGGAAAAGGTTTACTATGTCCTCAAAATAATAAAACGAGATTATTTGAAGAGGAAAGAGTCACAGGTAAGTCAAATTAGCAGATAATGCTGTCCTCACCATTTCTCAACTAGAGTCATAGGCTTTTCCAGAAATTGGAATCCATCTTTGCTAAAAATTGCAACATTTAAGGATTATATTCTTAAAAATATATTTCATGTTTACTGTTCATAATAAATTATATTAGTTTGCATTTCATACTTGATTTATTTGGGGGTTGGATATGGTGGCTCATGTCTGTAATCCTAGCATTGTTGGGGGGGGCCGAGGCTGGTGGATTGCCTGAGTTCACAGGTTCGAGACCAGCCTGAGCCAGAGTGAGACTTGGTCTCTAAACATAGCCAGGCATTGTTGGTGGGCACCTGTAGTCCCAACTACTTGGGAGGTTGAGGCAAGAGAAGTGCTTGAACACAAGAATTTGAGGTGGCTGTGAGGTATGATGCCTTAGCATTCTACCGGGTACAACACAGTGAGACTCTGTCTCCAAAAAAAAATTCTGGGCAGTGCCTGTGGCTCAAAGGAATAGGGTGCCGGCCCCATATGCCAGAGGTGGCGGGTTCAAACCCAGCCCTGGTCAAAAACTGCAAAAAAAAAAAAAAAAAAAACTTGATTTACTTTTGAATAAAACTTTATTTTGTCAGTAAATTTATTTGGATAATGTATGTTTTTACATAACTTTTTATAAATTTGCTTCAACTTATTCCTTTGTAATACATTTATATGCTTCTATGTTTGTGATATGGTGAATTTAACTTTGTTGACTTTATATTATGAATTCTCAACATATGAATCAAGAAAATATCTCAATGAATATTCATGTTTTATAATATACAAAATAAGTACCAAAATGTGATACTGTCATTTTGATTTTTTTTCTATTTTGAGACATTGGTTAATAAAAGTGTGAAACCATTGCAGTTAGGAAGAATTTTAAGTACTGAGTATTTTGACTTTACTTCATCTTTTAAATGTTTAATAGTGAAAGAAACGTATTATTATAGGAGAACATTCGGATAATTTTTAATTTTTAAATAAATGTCCAGATATGGGAGATAGGCATTCAATAAGGTTTTACTAATGAAGAGTACAATAAAAAGGCTTGGTTATTGTTCACTGTAAAAAACTATAACATCTGTTGTCAGAAATAAAAAGTTTTTTAAAGGAAAGTTGGCATTCAAACAAATGAATACCATCAAAATTAGCCAAACATCTAAAACATATCCAAAGAACTCTGGAGTGCCTACATTTATCACAGTTTAATGAAGCCAGGCCATCTCGGGCTACATGTTGACCTGCACCCTGCTCACCCACTCTGCTAACTCACAGACTTTGCTAACTAACTCACCCACTCTGCTAACTCACACACTCTGCTAGACCAAAGCAGAGTCATGTCACCGCTTCCTTTTCTCAAGGCATCCTGTAGCAAGAAAATATTCCTTGGCTTTTGTTCAGATGTTTTAACTGCGTTTGTCTGAAGAGCCTTTCCTGAATATCTCGTCTGTGAGGTCATTTGGCTGAAGGTTTCTCTCTGTCACGGGGTGCATGTAATAAAATTATCAGAGAGCAGACAGAGCCAGTTCAAACACTCATTGCTCTGTGTTGCCTTAAACAAAGGGGCAGGGAGAGCCTGTATTCCTAAAGAATAGGGGATTATTAAGATATCCTCTGCTTTGGGAAATATCCATTTGCAGATGGAAGGGAGCTGATTGCTGGCATCAGGTACAAACCAGTTAAAGCCTCAAGTGACAAAGGTTTATCCCACACATGAAGTCCCACCCCATCTTTACCCACCTTAATGTTTAACTTCAAGGGGACACGGGGTTACTACATGAACAGGTTGGGATTTTACATTCCATCCTACGTGGATAAAATGGAAATGCTGGTCTTCATTTGTCAGCCCTAAAGTTATACTTTTATCTGTTCAGAAATACTGTCTTCGTCATTGCTGTAGAGACTTTCCTCAAATAGATCTCAGGCTTAGACTGCATGTAAATTTGGATAATGATTGCCTGAGTGCTGACGGAGGACTTGGCACAATGCCTTACCGAGCCAAGGGGACTGTGGGGAAGCTGCTTTTATCCTTAGCGTGGATCAAATCTGGACACAAGAAGGAACATGCCTTCCAAGAATGCTTTCCTAAACATTGTTGGGGAGAAATGGAATTGAAGGGAAATCTGACATGTGACTGGAATATATTAGGTAACTTATTCAACTTAGAATTCAAAGCAGTTGTCCTTTGATTGAAGTAGAAAACCAAGAAGAAGTTGCTTTGTTCCACTACATCAGTCCTTTGAAGTTATAGTCACCTCTACCTGCAGATAAAACTCTCAACAAATACCATATTTTATTAGATATCTTAATTATATTTAATTTATTTTATTTTATTTTTATTTATTTATTTTTTTTTGATACAGAGCCTCAAGCTGTCACCTTGGATAGAGTGTTGTGGCATCACAGCTCACAGCAACCTCCAATTCCTGGGCTCAAGTGAGTCTCTTGCCTCTGCCTCCCAAGTAGCTGGGACTACAGGCACCCGCCACAATGCCCAGCCATTTTTTGGTTGCAGCCGTCATTGTTGTTTGGCGGGCCTGGGCTGGATTCGAACCCGCCAGCTCAGGTGTACGTGGCTGGTGCCTTACCCTGTTGAGCCACAGGCACCGAGCCAATTTTTTTCATTTTAAATTTAAGAGAGTCTTTTAAGAATGCTAAGTCGAAAGCAGAAGAGATCAATGGAAAAATGAACATGTAAGAAAGCAAGTTAACTAAGTTATTTGGAAGCATGCAGTGAATTTGATTCACACAGACGAGCATACAAGTATTTTTATAGTTCCTGTGCTAATTGTTTCTTAACATTGTGGCTCATGATTCCAATGGAAGTAGATACCACACTGAATAATGTTGTAGAAATTAATCATAGGTAAGTTTTCAATCTCTCAGGGACGGTTATGTGCAAATCTAACTGTCATATAACTTTCTATGAGAAGGTACAATAGGAATGAACATAGGTAACAATTATTTGAAAAGCACATGACATTTTATTTACCAATGCATTTTTTCTTTTCTTTTTTTTTCTTCTTTTTTTTTTTTTTGCAGTTTTTGGCCAGGGCTGGGTTTGAACCTGCCACCTGTGGCATATGGGGCCAGCGCCCTACTCCTTTGAGCCACAGGCGCTGCCCTACCAATGCATTTTTATTAGCCTGTATTTATCATGTCTTTTTTTGAGAAAGAGTTTCAAGCTATTGCCCTGGGTGGAGTGCTCTGGTGTCCCAGCTCACAGCAACCTCA
>CAUYON010084933.1:0-28108 GCA_963573935.1 Arctocebus calabarensis
TTCTATATGCATCTATCAAGCACAGTTGTTCTAGGGTCTCATTTAAGTCCCTTATATCTTTGTTTAATTTCTGTTTAGAGGATCTGTCCAGCTCTGTGAGAGGAGTGTTAAAGTCCCCTGTTATTATGGTAATATAGGATATCATAGTGTTCAGACTGAGTAAGGTCTGTTTCAAGAATCTGGTAGCATTTAAATTGGGTTCATAAATATTCAGAATTGAAGTGTCTTCTTCTTGTATTTTTCCCTTGACCAATATAAAGTGACCATCTTTTTTTTTTCTGACTTTAGTTGCTTTCAATCCACATGTATCTGCAAATAAGATTGCAACTCTTCTTTTCTTCTGAATTCCATTTACCTGAAAAATTGTCTTCCAACCCTTAACTCGAAGTTTTAATTTGTCTTTTGAAACTAGGTGTGTTTCCTGCAGACAACAAATGGATGGCTTGTGTTTTTTAATCCAGTGAGCCAATCTATGCCTCTTTGGTGAGGAATTCAAGCCATTAACATTTATTGAGATAATTGATAAGTGTGGTAGCATTCTATTCATCTTATTTTGTGAGAGTCTATTGCTTAATTTCATCTTTTGCATCAGTGTGGAAGTTAGGTTCTTTCCTTTAATTGCTGAGTTCTTACTGTTGATCCATTGTGACAATCAGTGTGTAGAACAGGTTGAAGTATTTCATGTAGAGCTAGTCTTGTTGTGGCGAATTTCTTCAATGTTTGTATATCAGAAAATGATTTGATTTCTATGTCAATTTCAAAGCTTAGTTTAGCAGGATATAGAATTCTGGCCTGGAAATTGTTCTGTTTTAGTAGATTAAAGGTAGATTGCCATTGTCTTCTTGCTTGGAAATTTTCATTAGACAAGTCTTCAGTCATCCTGATGAATTTGCCCCTGTAGGTCAACTGGCACTTACTCCTGGCAGCTTGCAGAATCTTTTCTTTTGTATTGACTTTGGACAGGTTCATCACAATGTGTCTTGGGGAAGCTCGGTTAGAGTTGAGGTGACCTGGGGTCGTATAGCCCTCTGAAAGGAGTGTCAGAATCTTTGGAGATATTTGGGAAATTTTCATTTATAATATTCTCTAGTATGGCTTCCATTCCCCCAGGGCATTCTTCTTCCCTTTTGGGATACCTATAACTCATATGTTTGAAATATGAGTTCCAAACTTCTGTCAGTGCATGCTCTGCTTTCTCTCTCTCTCTTTTCTGACTCTTTAACTATCTGAATGTTATCTCAAAAGCTTTGTCCTCTACCTCTGAGATTCTTTCTTCTTCATGGTCTAATCTGTTGTTGATACTTTCTATTGCATCTTCAAGTTCCCTAATTGACTGCTTCAGTTCCTTCAGCTCTGCTATATCCTTTCTATATTCTTCATATCATTCATCTCTTATTTGATTCTGTTTTTGGATTTACTTTTGGTTATTTTTCACTTTATCAGCAATTTCCTTCATTGTTTCCATCATTTCCCTCATTGTTTTCATCATTTGTATTCTAAATTCCCTTTCTGTCATTTCTAACATTTCTTTATAGGTGGAATCCTATAGCTACCTCATAGTCCCTTGGGAGGGTTGCTCTGAACTGGTTTTTCATGTTGCCAGGATTTTTCTGCTGATTCTTCCTCATGAGTGATTTCTTTTATCTGTTTCCTTGCCCTAATTTTCCTTTCACATCCTCTTGCTATTTAAGTTGCCGTGCCTATGGACTAGGGTTTCAATGAGTCCTTTTGGTACAGGACCAGAGGATGAGAAGATGAAGCACAAGAAGGGAAAAAAGAAAGAAAATAAAAGAGAAAGGATGGGGGTGGGTAAAAGAGGATATTGGCAAAAAGAAGAGAGGCACAGAAAGGGGGAGATAGGAGCAATATAGGTGTACAGTAGGGTACTTTGACCCAAACTTTAAAACCCCCAGCCTCTGGGAGAGCCAGGTTGGGTGGTTCCCCTCAGGTCAGCAGCTCTCTGTTAGCCTGTTCAGACACAGTACCTCACCTCTACCAAGTAGAGAGGAAAGAAAAAAATGCTATAAATCAAACCAAAACAAGCAAACAGAAAACTTTATGGGATAAAATTGGGGAAAAAACAAATAATAGGGGTAGAAAAACCAGCAAAAATGAAGTCCTCTGCACTCTTGCCCAAGTTCTCCCATGGTGGTTTAACTGAGTGCCAAGTCCAAAAAACCCAAACAGCTCACAGATAAGACCTTTCCAGTTTGCAATCTCACTGCTGCTATACTTACAGCTGCCAGCGGGATTAGTCCAGACAAACACACACAAACACTTGCCAGTTCTTCACTGCTTTTGTCCTCCACATGAGGTCCAGAAGTCTCTCACTGACTCCCTGTGTCCCCAAAGGGATGTTTGTGGGCAGATCCCACCAGCTAGAGAAGCCTGGAGTCTTCTCTCCCCAGACTCACTGTACCCAGTTGCAAGGAAGCTGTTACTCGGCCACCATCTTGCCTGGGTCCTTTTATGATTTTTTAAATAATATTTTCTTTTCTCTAGCTAACTTGATTATTAAAAATACAGTATATAATACATGTAACATATAAAATATGTGTTAATTGATTGTTTCTATTATTTGCAAGGCTTCCAGATAACAGTAGACTATTAGTAGTTAAGATTTGGGGGGGTTGTCAAAAGTTATATACAGATTTTTCAACTGTGTGCCTGTGGGCAGTGGGGCTGGTGCCTCTAACCTCAGCATTGCTCCATGGTGAGCTGTAGTTCTAAATAGAAATAAATTCTCTTGATCCAAGATTCAGGGCTTTACTGAGTCTTAAAGGACAATTAATGTAAGACCTGGCTTGGCGCCCATAGCACAGTGGTTATGCCACCAGCCACATACACCAATGCTGGTGGGTTTGAATCTGGCCTGGGCCAGCTAACAATAATGACAACTGCAATAAAAAAAAAATAGCCGGGTGTTATGTGGACACCTGAGGTCCCAGCTATTTGAGAGGCTGAGGAAAGAGAATTGCTTATGCCTGAGAGTTTGAGGTTGCTGTGAGCTGTGATGCCATGGCACTCTACCAAGGGCAATATAGTGAGACCGTCTCAAAAAAACTAAATAAATAAAATAAGACACCAGCCCCCCCAAAATTAAGAGCTAAGAATCCAGGCAGAGAGGAACATAAAGAACATTCTTGGTGGAGAGAATGGCATGACTAAGAAATGGAAGGATGCCTCTGACATAATTAGGAAAATGCAAGAGATCAGTTAAGAAAGTATCTTCTGGCTATTACTTCCCTCTGTAACAGATAAGAACATGAAAATAAACCATCCTCACTGCTATGATCTGCATGCTTTTGTTCCACACCACCACCACCACCAAATCCATGTATTGACACTTTAAGAGAGGGAGTCTTTGGGAAGTGATTAGACCATGAGGAGTCTACCTTCATAAATGGTTTTAGTGCCCATATAAAAGAGAGGTAGAAGGGAGCTTGTTTGCCACTTTCCACCATGTGAGGACGTGTAGAAGTCTCTGAGAAATGAGCCCTCACCAAACATTGAATCTGCTGGCACTTAATCTTGACCTTCCCAGCTTTTGGAGCTGTGAGCAATAAATTTCTATCATTATAAATCACTCGGCCTAAGCTGTTTTGTCATAACAGTCCAATGCACTGAGACATTCACACTTGAAATGAAGAGCCCCTGAATTTGTGGAAATTATTTCTCAACGGTTTCTCTGCATTTTAAAAAATGAGTTTGAGTTGAGAAAGTCAACTCCTTGAGTTTCCTGCAAAGAAGGTCCAAGTTATTTATTTTAATTTCAACTCTCAGTGTTGTTTTTAAAACTCAAGCAGAGTGTGACTGTGTGCTTAATCATTAAGATTTTCGGAAAACCTCTAGCCTTGGTGGACTTTTATTTTGGACCTTGGAACTTCACTACTTCTCTTGCATTGATTTTTAGGTATTGATTAAATGTCAAGTTAAATGTCAATCAAAGTTGGTTTGGGAACACCAAGTTGCTGTCATTCTAAAGGCCTTAGCCCAGGGAAACAGATTAAAAAGATGATTTTAAATTAAAAGATGGGATGTTGGAAAAGTATCTCAAAAAAAGCTTCCAACAACCAAAAACCGTATTGTCTCTAAGAATGTCTCATTGAAAATGATTCTAGCTACTGGGACTACCAGTCAGGGTAGTTGCCAAGTGTTTTCTCTCATGAGCAAGAAGTGCGAAAAGTTGACTTCAGGCGGTTAGTCAGTCGTTGATGCACACGCAGGACCTGCCAAAGAGTCTTTGCGCAGCAGAGAGACACATGGATGCAGAAGGTGCCAACTAAGTTCTCAAAATATCAGGGAAATACCTCAGGCCTAGGAAAGATGTTATGTATGTTGCTTAGAGGCAACATTAACTCTGAGATTATTTTTCCTGTTGCTTTAGGAAAAGGCAAAAATGAGAGAGAAATGCCAAAAACATGTTGCTGTAAATTAAAGCACTACTGGGAAACAATCAACCATTTACTCGACAAGCATTTATCAAGCACAAAGGTCAAGTTTTGAAGATAGAAAGAGAAATAAACTGAAGTTTCTGCCCTCACACAGCTCATTGCTCAGAGCAGGAGACATTAATTACAAAACCTCTTGTGTGGGCTATACCGGAGCAAGCATCAGATGAGGAGCGGCACAAAGAAGGAAGCGAGTTTGGACAGGGTGGTCAGGGAGGGACTCACAGGGCCGAAGCTCAAAAGATGAACAGGCATTAGCTGGCTTCTGTCTTGTGTTCAGGACAGAGGGAAAGCTTCCCAAAGCACACGAGCAGACAGACATGCAGTAACTTTCGTCAGATCAATTCAGGAAATGAGCCCTTTTCATAGCAGAACTCTGATTTCCAAGTTTTCCCTTTTAATTTACTTATTCTTCATATTTTCAAGAAAGTGTGTGTGTATGTCAAGGGTGTTATTTTAAGGACAACCAATGTACTCTCCCCCTTGTGGAGTCTGAAGTACTCGCGCTGAGCTCTGAATGCATTCTGCCAATCTAGTTTCCCTACAGGATTCTTTGGCAGAACCCCATAAATGAGATTATAACCATTAGAAAAATAGCATTTTAAAACCATAATCATTATTTAAAAGGAAGAAGAAAAAAGAAGACAGCAATGATGGAGAAGAAGAAGAGAAGAAAATATTCTTTTTGAAACCCATACAGTGAACTTTTATATCTTCAGAGAGACAGGGTTGAAAATTAGCATGACCAAACCTAGAAGAAAGGAAACAACAGTTAAGTTAAACTAAAAAAAAAATCAAAGTAAAGTGGTAGAACTAAAATAAAACAAATTTTTTATATTGTAGAGTACTCAATTTGCCTATTGAAGTCAGAAACTGAGTGGCTGAGTTTAAAAAATTAAAACCAATCCAAATGCTATTCATAAGAAATGCTTGAAACAGTATGTTATTCGGAATTTTTTAGTTAGGTTATAACTCACATTTACTCATAAGTTTAACTTCTTTCCTACATTACACGTCTTACTGCAAGTGAATCTAGAAAATTTAAATTGGCAGTATTCACTAGTGCATAATAACTGCAGGAAACTCCTACCACTACTAAGGTTAGGAAAACAAAGGGGAAATTGGGATTTCAGCTTAGAAAAGAGGCCATGACTTCAGAGCTCAGAGTGCTGGGAAAGGAGGTGGTCCCAGATGGTACTGGTACCGAGAAGGGGTGGAAAGCGGTTGATTCTGGGAGTGCCAAGATGAAGCTGGGGTTTGCACTGTCTCTGCTGGAAGGAAGAGCTCTTTGCTGATAAAAGCAGCAAAAACCAGGAAGAAGGAATTCCTTTTCCTCCTTTTATAGTTCATGTGTGCTGCTGTAACAACCTACTTGAGGCTGGAAAAAGTATAAAGCACAGAAATGTATTTTCTCACTGAGGCTGGAAAGTTCAAGATCATGGTGCTGGCAAGCTTCGTGTGTGATGAGAGCCTGGTCTGTACTTCCAGGGCAGTAGCTTGTTGCTACATCTTCTGGAGATGAGGAAGGGCAGAAGGTGAAAGGGCAAAAGAATCTGACACTGCACAAAGCCTATTTTATAAGGACCTTTAATCCTGTTCCTGAAGGGAAGGAGCCCTAATTACTTCTTCAAGCTCCCACTTCTACGCAACTTCACATGGACTGTTAAGTTTCAAAATCTGAATTTTGGAGGGATCACATATAAACAACAGAATTTCCCTTTCTGCCTTTTCCTAATGTTTTCTGTTGGTAGAACCCAACAGAAAGCTGGGAAAGGCGGATGGCTTTGGAGCTGAGTGTTTATAGGTAAATTCCCAGCACCGTCCATTTCTTTGAATAGTCAGCGTTCACACATTAACACACACACACTCCTCTGTATGTATCTGAACTTCCAAACCTCAGTCCTAACATTTTTATGCTCCGCCCGACTAGATGCGAGTGTCCTTTGTTCAAATGATGATACTGAAACACTCTCAGAGAGGAAAAAACTACGGGAGGTCTGATGTCCACTTACGCAGATGATCACAGTACACATCTCGGGATGAGGTTAACTTTTCCTCGAATTCAGTCATCATTCTCATTTACATGGTGTAATCTAAAGCTATATAACCAATAAAAGAAAAGGAGGAAGGATGAAGAAAGAAAATAGCCAAGAACAAAAAGCACAAGGCTACCAGTCTTTTTTGTGTATCTTCTTGGCAACCATAGTTAACAGTTATACCTAGTGAATTGGTGCAGGTATTTACTCTCAAACGTTTGAATCCTCGGTTGTCCCTTATTTGATTTCAGTGGTTTTCCATTAACTTTTGCTATAACAGAAGCTCTCAGGGTGTCCCTAGGGACTTCTCAGGGTGCCAGAATTGCTGTCCACTCCCCACTGCATAACAGCAACCTAATTTTCCATGTATAATGTAAACAGCCTCCATCACCCAAGACAGTTTGGCAATCTCTGCTTGTTGGCCTAAGATTTCTGAAAACCGAATTAACTCTAGTTCAGAATCAAATGTATGAAATTTTATTTTATTTGCAGCTTTGAGAGTTGTTTGCCCTCCACAGTTTTGTAGATAACTAGCAGAATACAAGAGACAAAGGATTGGATCAGAGACAAAGGATTGTTTATTACTCATGGTAATAGCAGTAGACTGAGTATAGAATTTTTCACCAGTTCCCTGAGCCATAATTCCTACAGGCCAACATGAGAAGCCTCGATGACACATACACAGTGGGTTTTATTTCAGGAACTACCAAATTTAGGTAGTTCAAATCTTTTATAATAGGCAGTGACCAAGTTCTAAGACAGACATTATCTTTAAGGCTATTCACTATATATGTAAACATCTGTGAGAAGATAGTCTGGAACAAAGGGCTGTCAGTATCTAACTTGCAATACCTGCAGAAACCAGGAGAACTTTGGAAAATTGTTTCCCAACACTGCTTACTCCATGACACATCACCTCAAAATATTCCTCTTTGGCATATTGATTGTTAGCTGTCTGTTTTGAGAAACTACAGACACTCCAGTAGCTTTGAAAAGCCGCCCTGTTGTAAAGGAAATTTACATCTATAAAGGAAACTTTCATTAGTGAGAGATCATGTAACCTACATTAGGTTGCTCTGGAGACAATCCTTATCAATGAGGCAAATTTTATTCACTGTACATTTCCTCTTGCACAATGTCCATCACCAACTTGTCTCCACCACCCCCTATAAGCCCTAAGCTCCTCTTCCTTCCTATAGCTCAGAATGTCATACAAATGTCAATCCTCTGACCCTTCAAATCTTATAATTTTTGTGAGACTCTCATGCATAGTATGTAATTAAAATTGTGTTTTTTCTGTTAATCTGTCTACGTCAATTTAACTTGTAGCCCAGATAAAGAACCTAGAGGGCTAAAGGGAAGCCATTCCCACATCATGTTAGGAAGAAAAGACATATACGTAGGCATGCTCCAGGAAACCCATTCTGTTCATTATCATTGGTTTGCCATTAACCATAATTGTTTCTTGGTTAAGAGAAGATGGAATGCACGAAAAGGACATCCTTTTTTTAGAAAAGGCATCCCCAAGTCTTATAACCCTAAAAATTGCCCAAGTACCCTCTTTTGTACCATTACTTTAAGACAACACCAAAATTATAAGTGTACCCACACCAAACCAAACCAAACCAATCATTCAAATGTGCCTAACCCAAAATAGAAAGGAAAGGAACAGATTTGGGCTTCTTTCTGTGGCCCTGAGAAAAGCTGACCCAAGCCACTCCTGATCATTTCCTAGAAATCAACAATTACAACCTCCTAGGACACAGTTGTCAGCACCATCCACCAAGGAGGAGACATCAGTAGTTTCTGCCCCACTTTTCCTAAATTTAGGTAATAGAAAACAGCTTTCATCAACCCAGATCAAGAAGGGAAGAAGCCATTTTACAGAAGAACAGAAGCATTTTTTATCAGTCAGTTTTCACTCTGTGGTCAAAGGACCTTCACTAGAAATGGAGCTTCTCTAATTTTGCTGAGAAAACATCTGGAAAGATCATTTTAAAACCAGAGGCTGCCAAGATATGGCTGTGAGTACCGTCTTGGAGAGGGCTTTAATTCATTGCAGTTGGTCGGAAGCCACTGGGAGCCAAGTTCTGTGTTGAAATCCACAATAAGATTACCTGACTTTCCACGTTCCTGTGTCATCCATCAGCCGTGTGGTTGATGAAGTTACACAAAATAATCCCATAGGCCTCTCATGTAATATTGACGACAAAAAGCAGTGAAATAGGGCTGCGCCTGTGGCTCAGCGAGTAGGGCGCCAGTCCCATGTGCCGAAGGTGGCAGGTTCAAACCCAGCCTCGGCCGAACTGCAAAACAGAAAAATAGCCGGGCGTTGAGGCGGGCACCTGTAGTCCCAGCTACTCGGGAGGCTGAGGCAAGAGAATCGCCTAAGTCCAGGAGTTGAAGGTTGCTGTGAGCAGTGTGACGCCACGGCACTCTACCAAGGGCGATCGAGTGAGACTCTGTCTCCACAAAAAAAAAAAAGCAGTGAAATAACATAGGGGCAGCACAAATTAATTCCCTTGTTTCACAGTTAAAGCTAGAGAACCTGGGAACTCAGGGCACTGTCATTCAATATCGGGATTTAAAATTTATAACCAAACAGTAGGACAGCCTACTACAAGGGAAATATTCCAAGAACCTAGGGATTTAATGTTACCTTCACCATTATTAGTTTGCAGGGATCACAAAACTGACCCTGGGTCAAATGTGGCATGTACACACACGGTGTGGCCTTCAGTTGTTTTGTTTTCTTTTTTTTTTTTTTTTTTTAACAAAATTTGATAGCACATTTAAGAATCAGAGGAATTTACATAGAAATAAAGATTCTTGTCTTCTCTTGAAAAATAGAAAGATTTCTTAGCACAGAACCCACATCCTTGCATGAAAAGTGTCCATTGGTGCTAAGTGACAATTGTGCTCTCTAGAAGGAAAACACACAGACCCCCTGTTCCCACTATCCCTGTGTGTCCCTGTGGAGGCTGCGCCACTATGTCCTTAGAGTTTAGGCAGGAGCAGAGGACTTCTTACACTTGACCTGCAGTGGGTGCTCAGGAAATGTTGGCTTCCTTCCCTGCTTCATTTTTTCTTTTCTCATTTAGCAACTTTTCAACAAACATTTGTGTAGTGCCTACTATGTGCAAGCCATTGTGTTGGGAGCTCTAAATAAAAAGATGATTCTAGTCTGTGAATCCTAAAAACTTAAAATCTAGGAGGCTAAGACTGACCAGGCAAGGTGTGTTCTGTTAACAGCCGTGGGCCAGAGATGAGTGCAGCCATCCCAGACTAGGGTGGTACATGCTGTTTGATTTTTAGAACTTATTTAGTTACATTTTTTGTGGGGAAGTAAGGGAGTCCAGGCACGCAGATTGAAAATTGTCTAGCATCTACAGGCTGGTGTGTACTTCGGGAGCAGAGGAACACTGCCCACGGTTTGATAAGGATATCTAATAAATCCGGCTTTGTATTAGGAGATTAAGACCTAAAGATTCTTGGTATCAGTTGGAATGTGCCTTCCCTAATACTTTCCTTTTAAAATCTTGGAAATGCGATAAATTCTGAGATAGTAGTAAGCACAGGGAACAGTGGGACAAAGAGAAAGGGAAGCTGACCCATGTCTTTAACACAGAAGATGGTTTCGAAGGTGGAGAGTCACTGGAGGAAGGAGGGTGGGGACTTCCCTTCCCCAAACGTGGGGCCTGCCACCAAGACTCAGCTTAGTGGGCTCCTCGTTGCCCCTCCTCCACCCCACTTTGTGACTTTGTTTTCTCTGGGGAAGGGCTTTGAAGGGTGACTTCAGTTTGTGACCTCTGCAACTAGATAACGTTTAAGTTAAGCGAGGGATGGGAAGGGGGATTCTGACAGTGGATGGGATGAGAAGTTTTCTCTAGAGTGCCTCTGCTCCACTTTGCTGAAGGGCAGGAGGAAGACTCCTGTTTTGCTTTGCCCCAATTGCCCTTGCCAAAAAGCCTGGCAGAGGATGCAAAAGAGCGTAAGAGCACTGCCAAAGGCGAGCTTCTTCGAGCTGCAGGGGGAGAACCCAGATCAGGCCAGGGGGCACAGCCCCAAGCCACACCCAAGGCTGTTTCCAAGAGTGGCCACCCCTGGACTGCTGGGCTGTTAAAGCACATTTGTGCACTGGTAGAATGTCACCATCCAAAGGGCAGAGTCAGATGTGGAGCAGGGGTGGAAGGCGAGTCTCAGGATCCCTGCAGAGTCCTCCACTCCCCACCCTTCCGTCCTCAATATCAACACCATATAAAATGGAAGTCTCTGAACTGAAAAGTCAAGGTCACAAACCTGACTCATCCTCATTATTTTATTTATTTATTTATTTTTTGAGACAGAGCCTCAAGCTGTCGCCCTGGATAGAGTGTCATGGCATCACAGTTCACAGCAACCTCCAATTCCTGGGCTCAAGCAACTCTCCTGCCGCCGCCCCCCAAGTAGCTGGGACTACAGGCGCCCACCACAATGCCCAGCTATTTTTTGGTTGCAGCCATTGTTGTTGTTTGGTGGGCCCAGCCTGGATTTGAACCCACCAGTTCAGGTGTACGTGGCTGCTGCCTTAGCCTGTTGAGCCACAGGCACCCTGATTGTTTTATTCTCTAAATCCCTTTAAGTTGGGTAAACTGTCCACGCTTTGTATTTGAACCATTCATGCTTCTCGGATCCGTTTGGGAATATTTCTTATTTCAAGAGTCAAGATTAAACTAGGAGAAAGATCGATGCCCACAAAAAATTGAACGCAATTCTTAGCCATCCATCTAAATAAAAAATAGGATCTAGAACAAGGAAAGTGAGCAGTTAACTATGTCTTATTCAAACTTCCCCAGGAATTTTATGTTCAGTTAGAATGCTGAACTTGAAGAGAAATTTCTTAAGATTATTGTTATTTTTCTTATATCTTTCCCTTTTCCAAATAGGATTTAAGTTGTTAATTAGACTAAAGCATGCTTCTTTTCTTTTCTTAACTTCTTTTTTTTGTTTTGTTTTGTTTTTTAGACAGAGTCCCATTCTGTTGCCCTGACTAGAGTGCTGTGGCATCATAGCTCACAACTTCAAACTCTTGGGCTCAAAAAATCCTCTTGCCTCAGTCTCCTGAGTAGCTGGGACTACAGGTGCCAGCCACAATGCCTGGCTAGTTTTTCTATTTTTAGTAGAGATGGGGTCTCACTCTTGCTCAGGCTGGTCTTGAAATCCTCAGCTCTTGATCCACCCACCTCAGCCTCCCAGACTGCTGGGATTACAGGTGTGAGCCACCACACTGGACACTAAAAGATGTTTCCAGGCTGGTAAACAGAAGAGTGAATTGACCCAAACCGTGTCATGTGAAATATGAACAGAAGTTTACTAGTCATTGTCCTACGTAGCACACACTGAAAATCTTTCTTACAGACCCGAAAGAGCTGAACATGAAGTTGTAAGTACTAGGAAATTTATGAAGTATTATTTTTTCTTCTGTAAAATTTTTGTTATGTCTGCACATTTCCATAATCAATATATATTATTTAATATGCTTAATATTTCATGTGAGATAATTTTATTCTGTATACTTTTTCACTCATGGTTACTTTTAAGATTTAAGCATGTTCCTACATGTACATAGAGTTCCTCCCTTTAGCAATGGTATTCCATCATATGACTACACTATATGATTACATCATGGTTTACTGATCGATTCCCACATCAGATCCTCTTTGATGGGGCAAGAGTGGAGCTCCATAGACAGATGCAAAGGGGCTGGGAGAGCGGCAAGGAGGAGGATTTTTGGTTGCCTATAAACAGACACAAATTTCCCCTTAATGGAAAAGCACTAAGTAATCTCTACACGTCGTGGCCTTTCATGGTAATAATAAAGCAGTGATAGCAATTGCTAAACATGTAGTGGGAGCCTGCTATGCAGGAGGTACTGTTCTAAGCACTTTAAGGGGGTCGTTACATCAAATCCTTACAATAACCCTTACGGTTAGCACTGTCGTTATCATGATGTTGGAGACGAGGCTTGCACGACACTTCAGCGGTGAGCCACAGAGCTGGAGCAGACAGGTGCTGCACTCAGAAGAGCACATCCTCGGGCGAGAGTCACAATCCTGCCTTGTTCCTGACCAGTAAGCTGGGACTCCAGGGACCTTCATGACTTTACACAGGACAGACTAGGCTGAGGGCTGAAACACAGACATAGCCGAGATGTTTTAGACCTCTTTCATCTATTCCCCCCATCCTCCTCAGGAAAAAAAAAAAGGAGCTTAACGGGAGCAACAAAGCACAGAAATATTCTTTTATTTTTCTGTAATAAAATTGCATTATTTTCTGGATCAATAGTTCTATAATCTCAACTCTTTTAAGAAAAGAGATCATAGGATATTTTGTATAGGTAAATAGTCTCTTATCAGAAACCTTGTGGCTAGATAATTCATAATTTAGAATTTTAGAGATTTTTGGAAAGGTTCATGGATAATATTTTATGTAATACCTATAATGGAGTCTGCAGATGCTATGGACTGAATTGTGTTCCCCCCAGAATTCATAGTTGAAGCCCTTACCCCCTGTCATGGTAAATTTTATGCATCCATTTGACTAGGTGGAATGCCTAGATTAAACATCATTTCTGGGTGTGTCTGTGAGGGTCTTCCAGATTAGACTAGCATTTGCAGTTTTTGGTCGGGGCTGGGTTTGAACCCACCACCTCTGGCATATGGGGCTGGTGCCCTACTCACTGAGCCACAGGCGCTGCCCTAGACTAGCATTTGAACTGGAGCACTCAGTAAAGAAAATTTGCCAGCTCGGCGCCTGTGGCTCAACGAGCTAAGGCGCCAGCCACGTACACCTGAGCTGACGGGTTCGAATCCAGCCCCCGGGCCCGCCAAACAACAATGACGGCTGCAACCAAAAAATGGCCGGGCGTTGTGGGGGGCGCCTGTAGTCCCAGCTACTTGGGAGGCAGAGGCAGGAGACTCGCTTGAGCCCAGGAATTGGAGGTTGCTGTGAGCTGCAATGCCACGGCACTCTATCCAGGGTGACAGCTTGAGGCTCTGTCTCAAAAAAAAAAAAAGAAAGAAAAATTAGTTAGACATAGTAAAGCGCACCTATAGCCCCCAGCTACTCAGGAGACTGAAGTAGGAGGATCCCTTGAGCTAAGAAGGATGAGTTTGCAGTGAGCTGTGATGACATCACTTACTCTAGCCTGGGAAACATAGCGAGACTCTGTCTCAGAGAAGAAAAACAAAGTTTGTAGCAAATATGGTAAAATGTTAACATTTTAAAATCTGTGTCAAGTACAACAGTATTTTTCTTTGTACTTACATTTATAAAAAACAAAACACCTATTATGCTTAAAAAAAAAAAAAAACTCATGTCATACAGTAAATGATAAGGGAAAGAACACACTATCAATAGTTCCAAGATTGGGTATGAATACCATCATAGCCCTGTGGGAGGTGGGAAAAAAATTTAAGAACTCCTTTATCTTTTTTCTTCATTTGGCCTTCAAGCACCACACTCTCCTCAATCTTTTTACTGGTTCTTCTTAATCTCTTTTTTGATTTTTTTTTTTTTTTTTTGAGACAGAGCCTCAAGCTGTCACCCTGGATAGAGTGCTATGGAATCACAGCTCACAGCAACCTCCAATTCCTGGGCTCAAGCGAGTCTCCTGCCTCTGCCTCCCAAGTAGCTGGGACTACAGGCGCCCAGCCATTTTTTGGTTGCAGCCACCATTGTTGTTTGGTGGGCCCGGGCTGGATTCGAACCTGCCGGCTCAGGTGTATGTGGCTGGTGCCTTAGCCCGTTGAGCCACAGGCGCCAAGCCTCTTCTTAATCTCTTAATGTTGGAGGCTATGGGATTCAGTCTTTGCTCCTCTTTTCTTTCTTTTTTTAAAGAGGCAGAGTCTTCCTCTGTTGCTCAGACTAGAAAGAATGTCATATCTTCCATCTAGCTTATAGTAATCTCAAAGTCCTGGGCTCAAGCAACCCTCCTGCCTAAGCCTCCTCAGTAGCTGGAACTACAGGTACGAGCCACCATGCCTGGCTAATTTTTCTACTTTTAGTAGAGATGGGGGTCTCACTTTGCTCAGGTTGGTCTCAAACTCCTGGCCTCAAGTGAACCTCCTGAGCTCAAGCAATCCTCCTGCCTCAGTCTCCCAGAGTGCTAAGATTACAGGCATAAATCCCCACGCCTGGCCCATGGTCCTCTTTGTTGAACACCAGATTCAAATATCTACCAGCTTATTAAGCCTAGGAAGTCTAAATTTAACACAGCCAAACGAATCCATTCTTCTCCCCAAAAAATCCCCCTCTACCTATAGTGTCCCTACTCTATTTTTACAACCACACTCACCAAAAATCTGGTAATCACTCTTGATTCCTTTCTTCCTCTCAAACCCTACACCATGTAATCCTATAGACTCCATCTTCAGAACATATCCAGAATCCAATCACTTCTCACAACCTCAAATGCCACCGTCCTGGTATGATCCCCAACAGCTCTCACTTCCTCACTGGCCTCCCTGCTTCTACCACAGCCTTCCAGTCTGCTCTCAACAGAGCAGCCACAATGATTCTGTTAAAATGAGAGTCAGAATATGACTTTGCTCCTGCAATGGGAGCAAAAAATCCTGTAATAGGTTCCTGTCTTCTATGTCCTCTGGGGGCGTGGCCACCATGGCATCTAGCAAGGAGAACAGTACCACAGCAATACTTTGGAGGCCAGTGAGGAAGCCACTGGCAAGAAGCACCTTGGCTTCTTGGCTACTACCTGGCTCACCTTCTGCAACATTGCCATGACTGTGGGCCAGTTGATTCCAGCTAATGCCATGCAAAATTTTTATATAGAAAAGGAAAACAAAGAGGTTTATATAAAAGTATTCAGAAGACAACTTAAATTTTTCCAGATATTTGCCTTGCTTGAGATATAATTTTTTTTATCAGTTTGTATCCTGTCAGAATTGCTAGTCACTTCTCACAATATATGCTGCCTTTCCACGTATGAAGAGAACCAGAATGTATTCGCTAAGACTTCCCAATACAGTGTCTCTTTTAATTACTATTATTTTTTTCCTAACCACAGCCTCATATATACCACTGTTTGCACAACTCTACTATCATGTTACATCCAAGAAAAAAGGTGCTTCATGGAAAAGTGATTTTAGAAAAGGGTTCAATGATCCTTACAAATAGAGTGCTTCTTCCAGAATAACCAGGATTATTCTGTATAAGTTTTAATACCAAGAATAAAGAACTTGGCTGGATACCTGCAGCTCAGTGGCTAGGGTGCCAGCCACATACACCAGAGCTGGCAGGTTTGAACCCAACCCAAGCCTGCCAAACAATGACAACTACAAAAAAAAAAAAAAAAAAAATAGCCGGGCATTGTGGCAGGTGCCTGTAGTCCCAGCTACTTGGGAAGCTGAGGCAAGAGAATTTCTTAAGCCCAAGAGTTTGAGGTAGCTATTAGCTGTGATGCTGGACACTCTACGAAGGCAACACAGTGACACTGTGTCAAAAAGAAAAAAAAAAAAAAAAGAATTTCATGAAAAAGAAAAAAATCCCACAATGGCTCCCATCTCAGAATAAAAGCCCAACTCCTTACTATAGCCTACAAGAGTCCATGAGATCTATAATCAACCTCATGACTATTACTTTTCTGACCTCCTATCTTACCCCTCACCCCTTTATTATCCCCCTCCATACTGGCTTCCACACCATTCCTCAAACACACCAGGAACATTCCCATTTAGGGTCTTTACACTAGTACCATGGGTGTCCAACCTGAGGCCCAAGGGCTACATGCAGATTATTTGAGGACTATTTTGCTTTCCTGTGGTGTCAGATACTGCAAAAAATATACATGAATCTTTTCTTTTTTTTTTTTTGAGACAGAGCCTCAAGCTATCGCCCTGGATAGAATGCTGTGGGGCATCACAGCTCACAGCAACCTCCAATTCCTGGGCTCAAGCGATTCTCCTGCCTCTGCCTCCCAAGTAGCTGGGACTACAGGCGCCCGCCACAATGCCTGGCCATTTTTTGGTTGCAGCTGTCATTGTTGTTTGGTGGGCCTGGACTGGATTCAAACCCGCCAGCTCAGGTATACGTGGCTGGCGCCTTAGCTCATTGAGCCACAGGGGCCCAGCCCATGAATCTTTTCTTTTTTGCTCATTAGCTTTCATTAGTGTTTGTATATTTAATGTGTGACCCAAGACAATTCTTAAGTCTTCCATTGTGCAACAGAAAAAAAAAAAAACAAAGGCTGGACACCCCTGCACCATTCCCTATGCCTAAAACATTCCTCCTCAGATATACACATAGTTAACTCCCTCACTTCCTTTAAAAGGCTTTGATCAAATAAATGTCTCTCTTTTGGAGGGGGAGGGTTTGAGACAGAGTCTCACTACATCACCCTGGGAGACTGCTATGGCCTCACAGCTCACAGCAACCTCCAACTATTGGGCTTAAGTGATTCTCTTGCCTCAGCCTCCCAAGAGGCTGGGACTACAGATGCCTGTCACAACACCCAGCTATTTTTTGGCTGCAGTCATCATTGTTGTTTAGGAGACCCAGGCTAGATTCAAACCCGCCAGCCTTGGTGTATGTGTGGCCGGCACTCTTAACCACTGAGCTACAGCTGCCGAGGCAAATAAATGTTTTTTTGTTTTTGTTTTTGTTTTTTGAGGCAGTCTTACTTTGCTGCCCTCAGTAGAGTGCTGTGTTGTCACAGCTGACAGCAACTTCAAACTCCTGGGCTTAAGCGATTTTCTCTTGCCTCATTCTCCCAAGTAGCTGGACTATCGGCACCTACCACAATGCCCGGATATTTTTGGTGGTAGTTGTCATTGTTGTTTGGCAAACCTAGGCTGGATTTGAACCGGCCAGCTCTGGTGCATGTGGCTGGCACCCTAGTCACTGAGCTACAGGCATCAAGCCAAATGTCTCTTTTTCAATGAGATATGCCCTAATCTCCCTAATTTAATTTGCAAACTCTCCTGTACTCTATGCCCCCATTAATCTGCTCTTCTTTTGTTTTCATGGCACGTATCCCTCCTGACATATTTCTTACTTTACGTACTAATGATATCTATTGTTTATTATTTATTATTACAGTGTCAGTTCCATGAAGATATTGTAAGTGCCCAGAACACTGCCTGGCATTTAGTACTCAACACAATAAATGTAGCTGAATAATGAATGTACGTATATGATGCACTTAACAGTTATATATAGTTGCATAAATATATAATATATTGAAAAATGTTTATGAAGGATCAAGTTCTTTATTTAAAAAAAAAATTAGGGCTATAAACTGAAAAAGTTATTAACTTCTAATCTAGACCTACCAAAGCTGGAACAAAAAGGTAATATGGCTTTATAAAGTATGTTGGCCCAGTGCAGTGGTGACTCGCATTATAATCCTAGCACTCTGGGAGGTAGAGACAGTAGATTGCCTGAGTTCAAGAGTTTGAGACAACCTCAACAAGAGCAAGACCTGTCTCTACTAAAAATTAGAAAAACTAGGCAGCCATTGTGCCAGGTGCCTGTATCTCAGCTACTCAGGAGGCTGAGGCAAGAGGATCACTTAATTAAGCCCAAGAGTTTGAAGATGCTGTAAGCTATGACACCATGGCACTTTCACCCAGGAAAATAAAGTAAGTTAAAAAAAAAAAAAAAGTCAACGGGCTAAGGTGCCAGCCACGTACACCTGAGCTGGCAGGTTCGAATCCAGCCCGGGCCACCAAACAATGACAGCTGCAACCAAAAAATGGCTGGGCATTTTGGCGGGCACCTGTAGTCCCAGCTACTTGGGAGGCGGAGGCAGGAGACTGGCTTGAGCCCAGGAATTGGAGGTTACTGTGAGCTGTGATGCCACAGCACTCTATCCAGGGTGACAGCTGGAGACTCTGCTTCAAAAAAAATAATAAAATAATAAAATAAAATACAAAAACAAATAAAAGTAGACCTGCCATTTGATCCTGCAATTGCTAGGTGTATATCCAAAAGACCAAAAATCACATTATAACAAAGATCATTGCACCAGATTGTTCACTGCAGCTCAATTCATAATAGCCAAGTGATGAAAGAAGCCCAAGTGCCCATCGACCCATGAATGGATTAATAAATTGTAGTATATGTATACCATGGAATATTATGCAGCCTCAAAAAAAGATGGAGACTTTACCACTTTTATGTTTATATGGATGGAGCTGGAACATATTCTACTTAGTAAAGTAACTCAAGAATGGAAAAAAAAATATCCAGTGTACTCAGTACTATTATGAAACCAATTTACAATCACTCATACTTTATTTTTTATTTTTGGAGACATAGGCTCACTATGTCACCCTCAGTAGAGTGCTGTGGCATCACAGCTCACACCAACCTCTAACTCTTGGGCTTAAACAATTCTCTTGCCTCAGCCTCCCAAGTAGCTGGGACTACAGGCAACTGCCACAGCGCCCAACTATTTTTTGGTTGCAGTTGTCATTGCTGTGTAGCAGGCCCAGGCCACGCTCGAACCTACCACCTTTGGTGTATGTGGCCAGTGCCCTACTCACTGAGCTACGCGTGCTGAGCCAATCACTCACACTTTCATATGAAGAATAGATCACAACTATGGCCCAGGATGAAGGAGGGAGGAGGGGAGGTGGGGAGGGAAGGGGCAAGGTCAGATATAGGGAGGGTGAATGGTGGGATCACACCTATGTGCATAATGCAAGGGTACATGTCGGACCTATTAAGTATAGAGTATAAATGTCCTAACACAATATAAGTAAACAAGATGAGGTATATATTAATCAGTGTGATGTAAGTGGTCCTAAATCTTATAAAATGAGCACATTGTACCCCATAAATGCATTAAAGTATAATCTACGTGTTTATGATTTAAAAAACAATTTCAAATCAGCAAATAAAGAGAACACAAAATTCTCTTTTTTTTTTGAGACACAGCCTCAAGTTGTCACCCTGGGTAGAGTGCCGTGGCATCACAGCTCACAGTAACCCCCAACTCCTGGGCTCAAGCGAGTCTCCTACCTCCACCTCCCAAGTAGCTGGGACTACAGGCGCCCGTCACAACACCCGGCCATTTTTTGGTTGCAGCCATCATTGTTGTTTGGCGGGCCCGGGCTGGATTCGAACCTGCCAGCTCAGGTGTACGTGGCTGACGCCTTAGCCAAGGGCCACAGATGCCGAGCCAAAATTCTCTTTTTGATTCTAAAAAGATTTGATACATGAAAGAAAAAACAGGTTTTTTTGTTTTTGTTTTTTTTGAGACAGAGCCTCAAGCTGTCACCCTGGGTAGAGTGCTGTGGCATCACAGCTCAGCAACCTCCAATTCCTGGGCTCAAGCTAGTCTCCTGCCTCTGCCTCCCAAGTAGCTGGGACTACAGGCGCCCACCACAATGCCAGGCCATTTTTTGGTTGCAGTCGTCATTGTTGTTTGGTGGGCCCGGGCTGATTCGAACCTTCGCGCTCAGGTGTACATGGCTGGCGCCTTAGCCCGTTGAGCCACAGGCGCCGAGCTGAAAAACAGGTTTAAATATACCTAAATAAGAACAGCAATAACAGCAAAAATCTAATCAAAATGGAAGGAAAAAGAAGATTGCCTTTAAGGAAGAGGATTACTATTTAGAAACACAAGGTTGTAAAAAGAAGCAGTCAAACACAATCTCAACTACAAAAGGTGAACAAAAAACTTACTGAAGCTCTCCCATTTGCTACTTTTATATTAACTAAACTGACAGAATCAGACAATAAATGAGGAGAAAAAACAAAACTAAACAAGCATTGGTTTCTCAATTGTCCGTTTTAGTTCAACAGCACAGCAAGCCTAGAAAGTGGCAATGAATAAAAAGCCCTAGCAAAGAAAGGGAAATTGCAATCAGATATGGTGGTAACAAGCTCAAGACTATTTTAAAAACTAGGAAGGCACTGTCTCCGATAACTACAGATTCTTTAGACAGTAGGGTATAGACACACACTAAAAATGCAGATCAACAGGTATGCACTCTAAGAAGCTGGGTTAGAGGCTCTGCGCCTATGGCTCAACAGGCTAAGGCACCAGCCACGTACACCTGAGATAGCGGGTTCGAATCCAGCCTGGGCCCACCAAACAACAATGACAGCTGCAACCAAAAATGGCCGGGCGTCGTGGCAGGTGCCTGTAGTCCCAGCTACTTGGGAGGCAGAGGCAAGAGACTCACTTGAGTCCAGGAATTGGAGGTTGCTGTGAGCTGTGATGCCACAGCACTCTATCCAAGGTGACAGCGTGAGGCTCTGTCTCAAAAAAAAAAAAAAAAAAGCTGGGTTAGAGTTCCAAATTGTGGCAAACACACTTTTATAGCCTGAGATTAACCACTTGGATATGATATGCAATCTTTAAAAAAGTGAAGCATCCTTGGTACCTTTGCATTTCACATGTGTATTAGCAAATTTCTTCAAAATTTCATAAAATATTGGTTTACAAATGCAGTATTTCTATTAACATCTCTGAAATTAACCATATTGACTTAAGCACTAAAAGTTATAACAAAGCATAATACCCCTTAAAAAAAAATTGTACAGGCTCGGCGTTTGTAGCTCAACGGGCTAAGGCGCCAGCCATGTACACCTGAGCTGGCGGGTTCGAATCCAGCCCAGGCCAGCCAAACAACAATGATGGCTGCAACCAAAAAAATGGCCAGGTGTTGTGGTGGGCACCTGTGGTCCCAGCTGCTTGGGAGGCGGAGGCAAGAGACTCGTTTGAGCCCAGGAGTTGGAGGTTGCTGTGAGCTGTGATGTCACTGACAGCTTGAGGCTCTGTCTCCAAAAAAAAAATCGTACAATTTGTTTGTTTTTTTAGAGACAGAGTCTCATTTTATAGTCCTCGGTAGAGTGCTGTGCGTCACAGCTCACAGCAACCTCCACCTCTTAGGCTTAGGTGATTCTCTTGTCTGAGCCTCCCCAGTAGTTGGGACTACAGACGCTGGACAAAACACCTGGCTATTTTTTTTTTGAGGCAGTTTGGCGGGGTCAGGTTTAAACCTGCCACCCTCGGTATATAGAGCCGGTGCCCTACTCACTGAGTAACAGGCACTGCCAGGGATTTTTTTTTTTTTTTAATTAAAGTTAAACTTGGTTAAGTCAGGCTCGGCGCCTGTGGCTCAACGGGCTAGGGCACCAGCCACGTACACCTGAGCTGGCAGGTTCAAATCCAGCCCAGGCCGCCAAACAGCAATGACGGCTGCAACCCAAAAATGGCTGGGCGTTGTGGCCCCAGCTACTTGGGAGGTGGAGGCAAGAGACTCACTTCAGCCCAGGAGTTGGAGGTTGCTGTGAGCTGTGATGCCACAGCACTCTATCCAGGGTGACAGCTTGAGGCTCTATCTCAAAAAATTTAAAAAACTTGGTTAAGTCAGGAATGCTAAGTAAAATTCTGGCAAGAGTATTCTTAGTTTTGGCAAATGTCTCTTCACTTTGTTTTTTGCTGTTTTATACAATCTAGGTAAAAATAACAAAATTACCTGAAAAGAACATAATAAACTGATAAATCACTCTAATTAAGGTAGGGCAAGGTGGCTCACACCTGTAAACCTAGCACTCTAGGAAATGAAGATGGGTACAATGCTTGAGCTCAGGAGTTGGGAGACCAGCATGAGCAAGAGCCAGACTCATTTCTACTATAAATAGAAAAACTAGCCAGGCATGAGGGTGGGCATCTATAGTCCCAGCTACTGGTGAGGCTGACCCCAGGAATTTGAGGTTGCTGTGAGGTTATGAAACCACAGCACTCTACCAAAGGCAACAAAGTGGGAGGGAGGGAGGGAGGGAGGGAGGGAGGAAGGAAGAGTTGGCTGGCATCAGACAGCTCTGGATTCTATGAAAACTAACTTCAAATTAGTTTCAGAAATAAGGAACGTTGACAGGAAAAGACACCAAAACACCTTCAAATTCATGATTCAAAAAAAACTACAACAGAAAACTAACATGAAACATGTTTCTTCTCTAAAGCATATAGAAAGGAACGTAAAGCTTCCTTAAAATCAAGTCCATTCTTCCTCTTGCATGAGAGACAATAGGCACAGATTAGATATATTTATAAAGATGATGGCCGGGTGTGGTGGCCCATGCTTGTAATCCTAGCACTCTTGGAGGCCAAGGCAGTTGGATTGCCTGAGCTTACAGAGTTTAAGACCAGCTTAAGCCAGAGCAAGACCTCGTCTCTAAAAACAGCTGGGCATTGTGGCAGGTGCCTGTGGTCCCAGCTACTTGGGAGGTTGAGGCAAGAGGATTGCTTGAACCCAAGAGTTTGAGGTTGCTGTGAGCTATGACACCACAACACACTACCCAGGTGATAAAGTGAGACTCTGTCTCAAAAATAAATAAATAAATAAATAAATAAATAAATAAATAAATAAATAAATAAAAACAAAGAAACAAAGGTACCCCTCCCATCCTTCTCACCTTAAACATTCTCTGCTCACGATTATGCTTTAAATAAGATCCATGGCCAGCCTGAGCAAGAGACCCTGTCTCTAAAAAACAGTTGGGTGTTGTGGCGGGCTCTGTAATCCCAGCTACTCAGGAAGTTGAGGTAAGAGAATCACTTAAGCCCAAAAGTCTGAGGTTGCTGTGAGCTATGATGCCATAGCACTTTACCTAAGGCAACAAAGTAATACTCCCTCCCCCCTAAAAAATAAATGAAAAATAAATTTAAAAAGAAAAAAAAAGAAGAAACCATGGGAAAACTTGTGCTGTGACTAAATACTAAAGGCAAGTCCTATCATCTAGCATATTTATAAATGAATCTAAATATGGTCAAACTGGCTTGGTGCCCATAGCACAGTGGTTATGGCACCAGCCACATACACTGAGGGTGGTGGGTTCGAACCCAGCCCAGGCCAGCCAAACAACGACAACTCCAAAAAAAATAGTCAGGCCTTGTGGCGGGCACCTATAGTCCCAGCTACTTGGGAGGCTGAGGCACGAGAACCACTTAAGCCCAAGAATTTGACGTTGCTGTGAGCTGTGACGTCACAGCACTCTACCCAAGGCAACATAGTGAGACTCTGTCTCAACAACAACAAAAATATGGTCAAACCTAGAAAGCATACATGTAGAAGGATGGGAGAAATAGTTCTAAAAGAAACACAATACCAGGAAGGAGGGTGAGGGATGAGGGGTCACAGCATAGGGGGCACAATTATAAGAGGGACTTATCTAACAAATGCAATCAGTATAACCCAATTCTTTGCACCCTCAATGAACCCCAATTTTAAAAAGAAAAAAAAAGTTCGGCGCCTGTGGCTCAACGGGCTAAGGCTCCAGCCACATACACCTGAGCTAGCGGGTTCAAATCCAGCCGGGGCCCGCCAAACAACAACGATGGCTGCAACCAAAAAATAGCCTGGCATTGTGGCAGGCGCCTGGCGTCCCAGCTACTTGGGAGGCGGAGGCAGGAGACTCGCTTAAGCCCAGGAATTGGAGGTTGCTGTGAGCTGTGATGCCACAGCACTCTATCCAGGGTGACAGCTTGAGGCTCTGTCTCAAAAATAAATAAATAAATAAAAAAGAAACACAATACCACAGAAAGCATATAATTAAGACTATCTAAACTTCTAAAATATGGAATGAGCAGCTTCCTGGACTTATTTCCTACCACTACTCCCATTAGAGACCAAAGCTGAAAAGAGAAACTTCTATACAATTGAAAAGATGGGATGGCATCAGCTCTGTTCTCATAGCCTAGGTTTCTGGCATGATTGGTAAACTGTGTTTCCTTTTCTTTTTTCTTTTTTTTTTTTTTTTTGAGACAGAGCCTCAAGCTGTCACCCTGGGTAGAGTGCTGTGGCATCACAGCTCACAGCAACCTCCAATTCCTGGCTCAAGCGAGTCTCCTGCCTCTCCCTCCCAAGTAGCTGGGACTATAGGCGCCTGCCACAACGCCCAGCCATATTTTGGTTGCAGCGTCATTGTTGTTTGGCAGGCCCAGGCTGGATTCGAACCCACCAGCTCAGGTGTACATGACTGGTGCCTTAGCCGCTTGAGCCACAGGCACCAAGCCTGTGTTTCCTTTCCTTTTTTTGTGTGTGTGTGTTTCCTTTTCTTTACCTCTACTCTATTGTAGCTTGGCTAAAAGAGAAACTGAGCACAGCAGGGGAAAACTGGCAGGACTAAGGCAGAGGTAAACAAATTTCTAACGTCACTGTAAGACTGGTGTACACACCTCCATACTGGGGAATTTTCCCTCACCATACTATCTTTGGAATGTAATTACTCTATTTCAGAACAGAAATAAAAGAGCAATAATTCTTGTCACTCATCCTAATTTCAATTAAATGTAACTCGAGTTATCCTAGGCACAAATCTTCCACCTTATACTAGTGATACTTACATATATCCTACTATTAGAGGTAAAAGTTTGATAAAAAAATGTCTTACACCTAGGAGAGGTAAACCCAAAGTTCTAGTCACACAAAGCAGTGACCCTTCTAGACCATCTGAGAGCCTCACTTTAGAAACTCTCTTGGAAAGTGCCTGTGGCTCAAAGGAGTAGGGCGCTGGCCCCACATTCCGGAGATGGCAGATTCAAACCCAGCTCTGGCCAAAAACTGCAAAAAAAAAAAAAAGGCTCGGCGCCTGTGGCTCAACGGGCTACGGCGCCAGCCATGTACACCTAAGCTGGCGGGTTCAAATCCAGCCCGGGCCCGCCAAACAACAAATGGTGCAACCAAAAAATGGCCGGGCGTTGTGGTGGACGCCTGTAGTCCCAGCTACTTCGGAGGCAGAGGCAAGAGGCTTGCTTGAGCCCAGGAGTTGGAGGTTGCTGTGAGCTGTGATGCCACAGCACTCTATCCAGGGTGCTAGGGTGACAGCTTGAGGCTCTGTCTCAAAAAAAAAAAAAAAAAACTAACTTAAAACAAGAAACTCTCCAGAGGGAGTTTCCATGGTTTATGCAACAACGAAATGGCTCCTGTCTGGCCATGGTACCTCAATGACATCACATGTTGGAATTCCAAAAAGGTTTTAAATCACTAAATTCTGTATTATTTTAAAAGAAGCACCAAAAGAGGCTGGGCGCCCATAAACGTAGCTCAATGGTTAGGACATGCCAGTCACATGCTCCAGGGCTGGTAGGTTCAAACTCAGTCCAGGCCTGCTAAACAACAAACAAACAAACAGCCAGGCATTGTGGTGGACACCTATAGTCCCAGCTACTAGGGAGAGGTAAGGCAAGAGAATTACTTGAGCTCAAGAGTTTGAGGTTGTTGTGAGCTATGATGCCATAGCACTCCACCAAGGGTGACAAAAGTGAGACTCTGTCTCAATAAAATTAAAAAAAAAAAGAAGTACCAAAAGACAACATATACCAAGAACTCAGATATGGCTACAATTCAAAGGACTCTTCCTTTGGGGGTAAAATCACATACAAAATGTGTTGCTGCTATACTACTCTGAAGAATATCTGAAAGCATAATTGAAGATCAAGTTCTTCAGAAATGAATGTTTACAGCTACTTGGGAGGCAAAAGAATCGCCTAAGCCCAGGAGTTGGAGGTTGCTGTGAGCTGTGAGCTGTGACGCCACAGCACTCTACCAACGGCAATAAAGTGAGACTCTGTCTCTGAAAAAAAAAAAAAAAAAAAAGGAACGTTTAATTGTATTCTGTTGTACCTGGGTAGTAAGGTGACATATCCATCACAAAATATAGCTCCAGGGAGTTTTACTCTTTCGAGATAACCTATTGCTACCCCCACATAGAAAATAGGGCCAGGGCAGTGCCTGTGGCTCAAAGGAGTAGGGCGCTGGCCCCATATACCAGAGGTGGGTTCAAACTCGGCCCTGGCCAAAAACTGCCAAAAAAAAAAAAAAAAAAAAATTGGGCCAGTTCTGGTTCTCACCTCCATGGATCAGGCTCCTGATATTCTATGTCTTCCTGACAGCAGTTCTGTTCTCAACCTGTGGGTCCAGACCCACACGATGTGCATTAAAGGGTCGCAGCATTAGGAAGGTTGAGAAAGAACCACTGCTGTAGGACCTGTAAAGAGATTTCAGGGCACAAATGCTATAGAAATGTCCTCCTTGGCCGGGCGTGGTGGCTCACGTCTGTAATCTCAGCGCTGTGGGAGGCCGAGGCGGGTGGATTTCCAGTGCTCACAGTTCGAGACCAGTATAACGAGTGAGCCAGAGAAAAGACCTCGTCTCAACCACCAGGAAAGAACACACCGCCGGGCGTTGTGGTCAGCGCCTGTAATCCCAGCTACTTGGGAGGCAACCGGCCCGTGCATCATTACAAGGAAGGACAATGGAAAAAAACAAACAACAACAAAAAAAAAAAACAAGGAAACTGAAAGCAAAGCCAGCTTGAAATAAAATAAAATAAATAAATGTCCTCCTTTTCAATACCACACAATCTTAGAGGAACATAATGACCATATCTTTGAACATCCATTGTATAGATAAAGATTGTATTAGCAGGTACTCAGAAGCAGATCAGCAATATGCAAAGTAGTACAATGTAGGGAAAGCCTATGAACAGAAGCAGTAAATGACTGGTATACTGCCTCACAAAAGGTAATTAGATTTGATTGCTTCAAGGAGACTGGATTCCAGCTTTCTTCTAATCCTCCAGTGCAACACTCTAAACATGAGAAAAACATTTATATGTACCAGCCATCGTTCCAGATAGATGGTGACTAATTTCACTCAAACAAACTTATCAACAACTTCCCCACTTTCACCACGGTGGAAAGGTAACTTCGAAGACATGCTGTTCCTTAAGAGCAGGTTCTAAACTTCTCTGTTCTCACAGCTTCCTTTCCTGACTCTCAAGTGACAGAAATTAAGAATTAAACAGCCAGGCAGCGCCTGTGGCTCAGTGGGTAGGGCGCCTACCCCATATACCAAGGATAGCAGGTTCAAGCCCAGCCCCGGCCAAACAGCAACTAGAAAATCGCCCAGCATTGATGCGGGCGCCTGTAGTCCCAGCTACCCAGGAAGCTGAGGCAAGAGAATCACATGAGCCCAAGAGTTGGAAGTTACTGTGAGCTGTGTGATGCCATAGCACTCTACTGAGGGCAAGACTCTGTCTCCGGGGGCGGGGGTGGGAATTACAGCCAAAAAATTAAATTTAATTTAAAAAGAATTCAGCTTGGCGCCCGTAGCTCAGTGGTTAGGGTGCCTGCCACATACACGCAGGCTGACAAGTTCAAATCCAGCCCAACCCTGCTAAACAACAATGGCAACTACAACAAAAAAATAGTCGGGTGTTGTGGTGGGCACCTATAGTCCCAGCTGCTTGGGAGGCTGAGACAAGAGAATCATTTAAGCCCAAGAGTTTGAGGTTGCTGTGAGCTGTGACAGAATAGCACTCTACTGAGGGTGACATAGTCAGACTCTATCTCAAAAATTTGAAAAACAGGCTTGGCACCTGTGGCTCAAGTGGCTAAGGCACCAGCCACATACACCTGAGCTGGTGGGTTTGAATCCAGCCCGGGCCTGCCAAACGATGACAGCTGCAACCAAAAAATAGCAAGGTGTTGTGGAGGGCGCCTATAGTCCCAGCTACTCGGGAGGCAGAGGCAGGAGATTTGCTTGAGCCCAGGAGTCTGAGGTTGCTGTGAGCTGTGATGCCACAGCACTCTACCCAGGGTGACAG
>CAUYON010084936.1:0-17753 GCA_963573935.1 Arctocebus calabarensis
TGTAATGCACTATATAAGAACATTGATACTCTACCTTTAATAAGTGATCAAGAAAATGCCATGAAGGCTATCTGTAACAGTACGATCAAAATATTTCTGAATGTATATGAATCGTGCCCTATGATTGCACCAATGTACACAATTATGATTCAATAAAATTATTAAAAAAAAAAGAAAAAAAATTGTACTGCACCAGTCACATTTGACTTCTGCAATTACAAAAGATACAAAGTACAATATACAAGATAACACATGTTTTATGGATATATACATAGTATTACATACTACAAATTTAATAGTTTTTTTCCTTTCTTCAAATGTGTATACATTTTTTGGCACCCTCTGAACAAACATGCACACATACTCCCCAGATGTCTAGATCAGAGAACAGAAAGTTTATTTCTTCCCTCCCCCCCAAAAAAACAGCCAAAACAGCAACTTGAAATGATTCCCATGCCTTAATTAACCAAAGGGCAACAAGATGAAAGCCACATGTTCATCTGTACGTGCAGAAGAGTCTGCACCACGGAGAACGCTGAAATTATGAGACTCGGAGCTCATACAGGATGGCTTGCATACATCACCCTCCTCCCCTCCAGAGAGAGAAGTTAGCTGTGGAATGTAAGCCCTCCCTGGGAAAGGGGTTTTCCCAATGTAAAATAAATGGTTCTGGGGAAAGAGGAAGGCAGCTCTCTATTTATAGCATATCTTGTCTGTTTCCTTTGCTCAGAGTGTCCAGACTATGTAGAAACTCTGAAACATCTAGGGAATGATGCCTGCAAGGTACTGTAACTGCCCCTCTTAGCAACTCCAACCTCTGCTACTGGTCTCAGGCATATGAGAGCAATCCCCTCCCTGATGTCCTGTGGGTCACAGATTTAATTCCATCCAACTGGAGAATTCCATTGAGTCACTGATCTTTTCTGTGTCTTCTTAGTCCCAAACCAGGCTGAAGCCATGCTTTTTTAGCTTCCCCCTCCCAGGAGGCCTCGCGCCCCATGATGAACAGAGGCGGTACACAGTAAATCTTCATAAGTGCTTCCCTATGCCTTGTGCCTCCCACTCAGACCACCCCCAAAGAACAGCCAACACTTAACCACTTCTACCCCAGTAGGAGAGCTGTAAATAAGCAGGCACCAAATTGGGACAATTTCTCACCCCTAAGCTGCCTCACCTTCCAACCACCCTAGTCTAGACGCTCATTATCTCATGCCTGGACACCTCTGTGTCCCTCAAAGCTTTCAAAATGTGAACTTGGTTATAGCAGGATGAACATGTGGAGATATACTAGAACAGTTTCCAAATTTTTTCTAAGACTTACTGAAATTCAGGGATAGAACCAAGATTTCTACATTTATCAAATCACTCAAGTGATTCCAAAGCAGAGGCAAGTTTAGGAACCACAGGAACAGGTCAATTCTCTTTTAGTTCACTATAAAGAAAGACCTGCCAGATTCAACTTCATAAAACACTACTCACATGGAGAGACTTGTGGTCACAGTCTAAAGACTTCAAAATTACAGGCCATTCACCCACAGCAACCTGATTTTACCCTAAAGGGTAAAGATCAAACACCTTTACCAGCATTTCAGTCACTCCATAAAAATTCTGTTCCAACCAAATTCTTCTTTGAACCTGCTGCAAGCTTTCTGCATTACTGGGCCTTTCACTCATGTCATTATCTTCTCCATCAACTGCTCACTATCTCAGGAAGCCCTCCTTGACTTTCCCACCCCTGCCATGAATCAGGAATATTCATGGAGCACTTAGCATGATCTACCTTGTGTTGGTATCTATCTGATACAAAATTATTTGGTCCAAAAAGAAAAGAAGAGACTGCTACAAAAAAGTTGTGTGGACTGAGAAAATATATATTCCCTCAAAGCCAAGATACCTTATGTTCAAAATATAGGGTTAGACTAAATGGGACACCTGAAACTCACCTGATCTAATCATCTTCACCCTTCACTGATCACACAGTACACACACACAAATGTGTGCATATACATGCACACACGCGCACACACATACACAGAAATGTGTGCATATACATGCATACACACACGAATACACATACACACAAATGTGTGCAAATATATGCATACACACACTCACATACACACATTGTACAGAGTAGGGCCTGTGGAAACCAGAGGTAACTATATGCTAGAGCAAGAAAAAAAACAGGGTCTCACCTTGAAGGCGAAGCTGTTGACATCATCATAGCCAACCCACTCCTTCCCCTTGTTGGCATATGGGACACACTGATAATCAATCCAGTGTTTCTTGGCTTCCTGGACAAAGGAGCAAATCTGCCAAGAGGACCACCAGGTTAGTTCCAGTATGTGCCATGGAGAGAAACACCAGAAGACAAAGTTATTCCTTGCCCAGGTATAAAGAACCCAAGACACCTCATCAGGGAACGAAAAGTTGTACCAAAGAGAGGGCAGGGAAGCCAATCACAAAGGAGCTCCTGTCTATTTTGAATAAATTCCTACTGCTCATGTTCCTTCCTCTAACATCCATGATGGAGAAACAGAGAGAACCAAGGAGTGGATGACATCCTTGAGAAATAAAGCCAGGGTTTGGTAAATAATGCCAGTAATAATATACTAAGCAGCATACCTGATCTTTGACCAAATCTGTATCTCTTTCAAATTGTTTTAATAAACAAGTCTCTCCTTGCTCATTAGATTTCAGGACAAACTACCCCACATAGTTAGTTATCAAACTAGCACTTAAACCTAGATTTAAAGGCTTGAAGGCACAGAGAACTAAGTTGTACAATCAATCAAGCATTTGCACATCTATTGGGTACCCACCATTGTGCTAGAAAATACATGCTACAGAGTTAAAGGTGTTCAAATTGTGCTACTGAAGTTAATGTTGAAGTCATTTCTTTTTTCTTTTGGTTCTATCAAAGCCTCTTTGACCCATAATGTCCTTTGAGAACATTATTTCAACTAGACCATCACTCATCCATTCCTAATCCATCACTAATCCATTCCTCACTGGATTAGCAGAAAAAACTTCCATCTATCCAACACAGAGCAGAGACTGGAGAGGGATACAGCACCTCCACTAATCCACCCAGCACATCCAACACACGTGTGCCTTTGTGTCTGCTCTCCTCGCCCCAGGAAGTCCTTCCCATCTTATCACTCCTGCCCATCTGAATTTCTCTGTGCTTCAACGCTGCTCAAATTGACCTGTCCAGATCCCTACAGCTACACACTTGTGTACCTCTTACTGTGTCCTCTTATGTGCTATATTCCCTTGGGTACACATCTCTTTCCTCCACTCAAGAATAAGCTTTGATGAAGAGAAATTAGGGTAGAGTGAAGAACATATAGAAGAGAATGTCTTGGACTTGCTTCAAAATAACCTTGCAGTGGGGAGGGAGGGAGTCAGAGAGCAGAGATGAAACAAAACTGGCCATGAATTGTTTATTTGTTTTGGAGGGTTTTTTTAATGTTATACATCTTTTTTGCTCTCTGTCATTTACATGGAATGTTTTTAATTTAGTACACATTTCCTTACTTTTGCAAACAGAATGAACTGAAGATAACTAAATATTTTCAGAATCATCATGTATGTTTTTAATTCTTTCAGATCCTACTTAGTTTTGCAAAAGCTTCTACACTGAATGGCCAAGAATTTTAATGATCAAACCTTAGTGAGTGGTGGGGGTAGGGGCATGGAGGTTATACTATTCTTTTTCTTTTGTGTATGTTTGAAATTATATATGTTGCAATTATCAATAATTTTTATTTAGGCCTTATAGCAAGTCAGGATTTATATGTATAACATTTAACATCCTTTTAAGGGGTGCAATGAAATCCTTCCATTCAGATTCCACCAAGACCCTCAATCCCTTACAAACAATTCAAATAATATCCCCCCAAATAAAAACAAAACATCCCAAATAGTGGATTTCTTTTTCCCCAATAAACTACCTCTTTGCCCTGTCTCTAACACTCTCATCCTCGCCTTTGCCACTTGTCCAGGCCTTTGATCTAGCAGGGGGTGGAGGAGCCCTAACTGCCAGACAGAGGCCCCTATTATCATCACCTCATAATAAGCTAAGAAGCCAGCTTGCTTGGTGTACTTCCCTGGAGATGCCGGTCCCATTGCTCTGGCCTGCAACCCATTCTTAGAGGCTGTGAGGAGGCGAAAGGTACGTCCATAGGTGGGGAACCCCATGATGAGCTTCTCTGGAGGGGCTCCAAGCTTTCTCCAGTAATTCATAGCATACGCCTGCAGGTAGGAAAAATACAGGTCCCTCTTTGTTATAGAACAAATAGCCTATGCTCAAGGGCAGATGTCTGAGCCACCTAAGATCTTTCCTTTACTTACTGAAGATTTGGTGTCTTCAGGCAGAGAGAACAGAGGACTATTATGTCCTGTGAAGTCTTCCCAGCTTCCATGTAAATCATAAGACAAGACACTGATGAAATCCAGGAGTCTATAAAGGGCAGAAGGAAGAGATAGCCAGATTTCCAAGTCGGATTGCTTCAACACTAACTAGCTAGCAGTGCATTGGTCGCTCAAGCTTCCACACTCCTGCCTATGGGGCCAGGTTGTATCCACCTGCTAATTAGGGACATCTGTGCATCAGGGTCTATAACCCCTGAAGGTATCTGTGGAGTCAGAAAGGAGTCAGATGAGAAAAAAATACATCCAGGCCTTATACAAGTACTAAGAGAGGTCTGCATAAATGATCATGATAAAAGCCCTATCATCCTATAGCAGTAAAAGACCTACCATCCCAGGAGCCACTGAAACCCAGCTCCTCCAGAAAACTTTCAGAATGACCATGTATAGGTGAACCATATCAGATCACAGGTGTAAGGTTTGACACTGATTGTCTAATGTAATTTTAACTTGGTAATGCCCTAAATACTGTAACTATCTCTATTTTAAAGTTAAAGAAATTGAAACTCAGATGGGTTAACTAACAAATTCTATGTTCCCCTTACACCCATCCCCCGGGTCTCTCATCTTTCCTTCTACATTGAAACCACTCTCCCTAGTGCAATCCCACACAGAAATGTCCATCTCTCTGTTGGTCATTGGTCTGCATTTGCTTCTGTTTCCTCATATGTAAATTCTTGACTCAAAAGGTTCTAGAAAAATTAGCTGAGACTTGGCATGTCCAGAAAGATTTATGTGCTATTCTTTGTCTAGCTTTTTGATTTTGGCCTAGAGACCTGCTCTGAAGAGCATGACTGGGTTCCTAGTTTTGTATTTGTGGCAGCAGTTATTAATTTACCTATCTCTCTAATGCCAGCACCTGTACACAGTGCAGGCCTACGGCTGTGCTCTGGGTGGGAAGATGCCAAGCCCTGCGATTCTCTCTTTGTAAGACCTGGCAATGGGCTATGCAGAAGACTACCCCTGCTATTATTGTTGTGGGTGGGGCTGACACCTCCTCCCTCTGATTGGCTAAAGAAAGCCCTAGGGAATAATGGAGCTAACCTTTGTGCTCATCCATGCACCTAAATCCTCCTTCAAACTAGCACAAGCACCCGGCACATGGGGAGCTCAGAGACTGACTTGCTTGGGAAGCTCTGAGGTTCTGAAGTCAAGATGCCTCCTTCCCGCCAGTGTCCTGCCCCACTGAGGCAAAATGCACTCACTTTCCTAGACGATGCACATCATAAGACGACTGGATGATGCGTGGGACCCCAGAGACAGCAGCAGAGAGCAGCAGCCTTGGTTGCGTGGTGAGTTGTGCCTCCTTTTGGAAGGCAAACAGGAGCTCCTAGGAAGAAACAGAGAAAGACACAGAGAACCAGATGATGCTGGTAGAGGGGGTGGTACCAGACAGAAGCGTTCACGGGTTCACTGAGCCAGGTCCTGGAGACACAAAGATAAGTTAGACACAGACACAGGCCCTATCACAGGCGGGTAAGAAAGGCAGATACAACCCAACATGGTGAATGATTTAGTCAAGGGGTAGCAAGCCAGCTCAGGAGCACAAATGCAGGCTGACACTGCCTAAGGGCACCCAGCAAGTTGTGTCCTGCAGCTATTGCTGAGGCGAGGGGCTAGATCAAGCTTAGGATGCAGAGAAAGGAAAGCAACCACAGAGTGGCTCAGCAGCCACTCTGCCCTATACCTCTAGGTGATGGCAGTACAAGAACACTTTGTCACCTCTCTCCTGCCCCTGGCCTTATGCTCCTTCTCTCCCACAAGCCCAGATATGATAAAAGTAGAATGATTTCTGGATTCTGGAGCATCCGGAATGGCCTTACTTCAATTAACAAGTGAAAATTCCACCGGTCATGTACAGGGCTGCCTCTGAGTCCAGGGTATAAGAAGAAAAGGTCAAGACCATCAAAGCCATGTGTCCTCAGGAAGGAAATAACTGAAGCAATAAACTTTTCACGGTTGGTAAATGTGGACATCATTGTGGTGAACCTGCAGGGAGAAGGGGGTGAGGCTAAGAACACTATCCACAGATTCACAATCTCCTTTCAGGTCCCTTGCAAGTATGGCTGCAAGAAAGAAGAACAGATCTTTGAAACTCTCACACCTTCTCTAGTGCCCCCTTCTAGCACAAAAGGCTACATACCAAGGAGAATCTAGGCAGCAGAGAGCAGATGAAAACCAGGCACTGCCCTGGCCAGATGGCACAGGCACAAAACCAAGAGCACAGCCTGGACAGGGGAGAGCTAGCTTGGTCCAGCTTTGCCCCCAAATCGTGGTATGCCACTGGCAAGGCACTTGCCTGGTGTTATCTCCTCATAGGTACCTGCTCAATTCCCATGACCTATTCTAGCACTGACATTCTTTCCCCGACAATATCAGGGGAAGAAACATGAGCCAAGGACCATGTTCCAGAAATATCTATGAGCCAAGCCGGGCCTGGACTGAACTACTTACTCAGATAAGGGGCTCCTATCCCTTTGTTCTTTTGTTCGTTTGCTTGATTTTTAAACAAAATTTAATTTTCTCTTCCATAGTGAAGACACTTTTAGAAAAATTCAACCTTACTGGAGCTGAACTTTAAGTAATTTGGGGCCAGTTCCATGGGCCATGATGACAAAATTTAACCAAATTCAGGGATACGGAGGCCTGAGTTTCATTGCCCGTTTGCCACCTCCTACTGGGTGATCCCTGAGGGACACCTGGGACAAGTCGGGCAAGTCCCTTAATACTTGTGACCCTTGCTTTCTTTCCCACCAATTTGGAATACAGACAACCACTCTGTAAGCTTCTCCTGGAAAGCTGCCTGCTGCCCCCACCTGACCGCCCCATCTCACCTGGACAGTCTTCCCAAGTTGCATCAGATCTCCCTCTGCATCTCATGCCTAAGGCGGGAAGGCAGGCATGGTCTCTACCAGGCCCCAGGCATGAAACAGGGGGAAGGTTTCTTCAGAGATGATGAAGGCCGTTCGTCATTTCCATATTACCTCGTGGACGGTGACACGCTAACAAGAGCAGCCACCACATGTGGAACTGTACTATGTGCCAAGGCACTAGCTGAACATATTATTGTTACTTCCTTTCCTCAGAGACAGTCTTGGCTCCATTTAGAAAGTGAAGAAACCCAGGCCCTGTGAGATTTGAGGCTTATTCATCTCATTCTGCACAAAAAAAATTCTCTTCTTCTGTAGGCTTGAGAGGACAATTTTGAGTGCCTCATTCAGACCCTCCTTTTCAACTTCCTGTCTGCTCTGAAACCCACGGAGAACAGGTCAGGATGTCCCCTGAATACAGGGTCAAGGATTCATGACTTGAGGAGCTATGTGCACTAACTTTGCTGTCCCCCTGGCCAAGCTGTCCTCACTTCTAACCTGCCTGCAGTCTCCCAGGGAGAGACAGTAACAGCAAAACCTCACCTTGATGTGCCAAAGTTCCACCCACCGAGGGACAGCAGTGTTTTCAGCTCCCTGTTCCTGTAACATGGGAGAGAGGGTTCAGAAGCTGGATTTTTATTCCAGTGGGCAGCTGCAATCACCATTCTTTTTGCTTTGCTCATTGGAAGGATAACAGGAAATAGGAGGGAGGGCAGTCAGGGGAAGGAAAGGGGGCAAGGCAGGTGGAGGGAAGGGGAGAGACGAGCACCAGAAAGGGGAGGAAAGAAAAGGAGAGGAGAACAATCGACCCCAGCATCATCACAGCCCAACAACTCCAGGCAGTACAACGTCTGCCAAACTCCCCATATCCCACGATGTTCCCTGAAAAAAGAGCAGTTGAACGTGTTTCTCCACTCAATTTCTTATTCAACAAATACTTCACAATGATTATGTCCCATGGACTGCTTTAGGTGCTTGAAATACAATAATGAAGAACAGAGACAAGCTCCCTACTCTCGAAGCTTGCAGTCTAGAGGCACAGGAGTCTTACCCTGCCCACCTACAACTACTATGACAAAGCTTCCCTTAGACAGAGAAAGATCCGAGGAGTCCTGGAGAGAGGAATACTAACCAAGTACCAACTCTGTGCCAGATACTGATGGGGCCCCTGGGTATATAAGGACATAAGAGACACTGCCCCTTCCCTTAAGGAGCTCACATGTGACAAATGGTAACAAAACACTAGAATTTGTTGAGCATTTGTTATGTGTAGGCCTCTTCGACAGCATTAATACCTGAGCTCTTCACAACGTGGCTCAAAGACTGAGTTGAGATTTACCAAGCAGAGAAGAGAGAGATCATCATGCCGGGCACAGGCAACAGCAACCACAAAGGAAAGGAGCCAAGAAAGACAGAGAGTTCTTAGGGTGGGCTTGCCTGGGAACCCCACCTGAGAGGAAGCTAGGACCAGAAGAATCAGAGGGAAGCTGAAGGGTAGCAGGAAAAATAGGCTTAGCTCTCTTCTATCTGAAAAATCCGAAAATACAACCCCCACATCCAGTATGAACACACTTCTCCTTTAGTTTGTTGAACTCTGGGTAGAGAAGTTTCTCATCCTGATTCTTAGAAACAATCGAATTGTTGTTCATTGAGGCAAAGGCAAATATCAGGTGTGTGCAGAGAAAGGGGTCCAGGTCACGAGGAAAGATCGAGGCAGGGGCTGGTCGACTCTGTGCCCAGTTGCTGAAATAACACACCAGTTTGTGGGCAGCTCCTGGGAAGGGAGAGCACACATTAGCGGGCAGACACCAAGGAAAGGGACAGAGCTCAACTCCCAGACAGCAATGTGAACACAGCCCAAGTCCAGGCCATACAGGAAGTCCCTCCCAACCTCTGACACGCTCCAAAAACTACCAGGAAGTCCCAGGAAGAAAAAAATGCCTTAGGAAATCTCAGTCACAACAGATTCTCAAGTCTGGATCAAGGCACTCAGTGAGTGACACAAATAGCAGGTTTCCAAAAGTCCTCTGTTAAACTGCATTAGATCAGTAATCCCTGATAAAGGAGCCAGGGTGGGAGGGAGCTGTAGGGGAACACTCAATGTGTGTGGGAGTCTTCTCAGCCAGACAGTCTCCTGGCTCTGAGGGGAGACCACAATTTCCTTACCATCATGGTGCTGCAGCAGAAAAACCAGCCCTGTAGAAAATAAAAGAAGGAATCACATACAGATTCATATGCTGGCCAGAGCACACGCCTCGGCACAGATGGTTAACAAGTGCGCCCATCAACTCAGCACCACATCCAGATGCGGATGCACAGATAAAGACACACACCAGACACAGGTTTCTCTTTTCTGAAGGGATCTAAGTTGCGATCTAAGCTCCTCTTCTAACAAATACGTGTCTATACACATACTTTACACTTGGCCAACAATGATTAGAAGTTCCAGCAAAAGCTCTAGGCCAGTGGTTCTCAACCTTGGCTGCAAATTAAAAAGTATTGATATCCTGGTGGCTCCTCTAGAAATCCTAACCAGGCATTAAAAATTTCTAATGTGCAACCAGGGTCAAAAACCATTGCTCTGAACATTCCTTCCTAGATTCCTGTGACCCTTCACTATGTTCCATTCCATGTTCCCTGAGTCCTAGACAACTCTCTTAGGCACCAGAGAGATGACAAACTCTGAAGCATGGTACCTTCTGACACTGCTAGGTCCTGCCCCACTCACCAGCCCACAGGATCAGCCTCTTCCACATCTCAATGGCTTGACAGCTGAACTGTGAGGCTAGAGCTCAAGCCCCTTTATGTGAGCTTCCCCATGAATAACACCAGGATAGCTCAGGTACATGCACAAACACACACACATGCCAAGATTGATAATTTATGAGAGTCACAGTGACCTCTCTAGAATAGCTGTAGCTCTCAGAACAAACAAAGCAACAGCCTCAGATGCTGGCAGAGAGTAATATGTACCACAAGGCATGACGGGGGCTGGACTATGCTCCTGAGCCCTGCCCTCTTCCTGGCATTCAGCCCCATAGGGACTGAGAATGGAGGAGAAATACTGCATTATAGCAATAATTCTATTGTTGCAAAACTTAGTGGTTGGGAAAGTGTGTAATATGAAGTATAAATGCTCCAGCTTTGGACTCAGGCTTTGAGTTCAAGGTTTGAATTTCAATGTTACCATTTAGTCTTTGCAAACTTTAGTTTACACACTTGTAAAATGAAGATAATAGCTCATACTTGCCTCATAGGGCTGGCACGTCGGCTCACGCCTGTAATCCTAACACTCTAAGAGGCCGAGGCAGGTGGATTGCCTGAGCTCACTGGTTTGAGACCAGCCCGAGCAAGAGCAAGACCCCATCTCTAAAAATAGCTGAGTATTGTGGCAGGCAACTATAGCTACTCGGGAGGCTGAGGCAAGAGAATCACTTAAAAGCCCAAGAGTTTGAGGTTGCTGTGAACTGTGACACCACAGCACTCTACCAAGGATGGCATAGTGCACTCTGTCTCAGAGAAAAAAAGGGGGTGGAGCAAATACCCATACTTGCCTCGTAATGTTTTATGAGGATTAAAAAGGTGGTATAAGAAAAATTGTTAGTCTAGTGCTTTGCATATAATAAGGGTTCAACAAAAGGGAGCTGTTATTGGGGATGCCAGAGGGTTGCTCACCAGAGCAGGGCTGTCCAAATCCAATGCTGACACTCACCAGGAAGGTAATATAAATGGTAGAAGTAAAAGAATGAAAGTTCAATCCCAGTGATACACATCAAATGACATGAAGCCTCATAGTCAGGTGACAAGAGAGATCAGTATTAACAGGAATAGTATTCTAGGCAGCCACTAATGGTTGCCTGGCAGGGGAATAGACCCAACAGGAGCAGATCCTCGGACTTCTCAGGAGAAACCAAGAACCTGAATATTTGAGTCAATAATATTTGAGCCCATACATGAGTCAATGGTGAGGATATTTTATGAACCTCAGGAATACGATGAATATAATTCTGGACATCTGAGAACAAAATTTTTAAAAAGTACAACAATGGTATAAAGGATACATAAAAAAAGATAAAAGGCCAGATGTTTTTATAATCCATTGATCTTCTTTCTCCACTCCAGAGGGTCTCAGACCAAATGCTCATCTTCTCGGAGCTGACACTGCTCACCTAACCCGCATGTACTAGCATGAGGTACTAACCACATGGCAATATGACACATGACACAGAAAAATAAGTGACTAGTGGTTAAATGAACAAAACATCTATTCTTCCTTTCCACTAGGAATAAACCAGGAAAGTCATTGTTTTTAAATCAGCAGTTTGCTTGGATATCATGGAAGCAAAACAATAAATAGTATAGAATGTTTGGGACAGTGAAATTTCACTGAACTCTGGGAAAGTCAGACATCCCACTTAACAGAGACTGTGTTTCCATTTCTTCATCCATCTGTGTCTTCTTTTATATTCAACAAATATCCATCAAGCATATGCCAGGCCCTGGTAGGAGCTCAAATCACAGCTTCAGCCAGGCATGGTGGGAGGCCAATGTGGGAAGATCACTTGAGGCTAGGAGTTTAAGACCAGCATGGGCGATAGTAAAATCCTGTCTTTCTAAAGTATAAAAATATTATACCAGGTATGATGGTACATTCCTGTAGTCGCAGCTACTTAGGAGGCTGAGGCAAGAGTATCACTTGAGCCCAGGACTTTGAGGTTGTGGTGAACTATGACGACACCACTGCACTTTAGTCCAGGCAACAGAGAAAGACTCTGTTTCAAGAAATAAAATAAAATAAAAAGACACAGTATCTACTTTCAAGGAGCATATGGTCTAGTGAAACAGACAGATCATATCTACAGAGCTAGTGCATATGTCTCTTTCTTAGAGAAGTAGCATGATAGGAAAACATGAGTTTTGCTGCCAAACAGGCTTGAGAATCAATTCCTGCTCTGTACCATCACTGGGACCATCACTCAACTCACCTGCACACTCAGTGCCGGTATTAACCTGAATTAGGAAATAATTTAAGCCTTGTGAGACCAATACTAGATTAGGCTTGGAAACAACCTTCACTATTGGTTAGTTTACCCCATGTGTTTTCTAACTGTAATGTCTGTATTTATTTCCCCGTTCCTAGCCCAAGTACCCTAATTCTTATTGGGTCTGGTCTCTGCTTTGACTTCTCCTTCAGTTCTGCAAACTGCTGATACCACAGTTGGTTCCTAGGTCCTGGGTTCTCTGACTTTGCCTTGCCAGACTCGCATTCACCTTATGCCTCAGGCCCTACTCACTGTCATTTGAGACTTTTTGATGTGAAATGCCTACCTTCCTCTACTTCTAAGCCTCTTCCATGGAACCCCCCAACCCTTCTAGATTCCACATCAATAAGAATTTCCACTACGTTTGTACCCTTCCACCCAGACTCCTAATAGGGTTGTTAGCTATTAATGCTTCATTTATCTGGACCTGAATCAGAACTCTGGGCTTCTATTCTGCTTCATTGAGCATGGCTAGATCTCAGACTTGACCCGTCTGTACCTGAAAAAGTGACTAATGATGCTGAGAATACCAAGATATAACAATGAAGGTCCAGGAACAACCTATGCATAATTCAGGGATGACTGTGCCAAAGAGTTGGCAACTATGACTCTATGGATTGCAGATGATAAATAGTAAAATACTGAATGTGGGTTATATTGAAAATCAATGTGTCGTATCACTCTATTTGCTCTCAATCCTTTTCCTTGAGTTTTGCTGTCAAAAAAAAAATTGATTTTTATTTTTACACACCCACCCAGATACTTAAAAAATAACTTTTCCTGGTGCTTAGCCTGTTCTCATGAAGTGAGAAAGGACATTTACAATGTCTTTTACTTGGGTAACTGAAGAAATCCCTATAGCAGTGTGACCCCTCTCATACTTTAGCAGAATCAACCAGATGAAGATCACAGATGTGAAGTGATTTGGTTAAACACAGCATTTGATCTAATCTTTCAGTAAATGCATTTGGATGAATTGGAGAAGTTTGACTTGAACAAGATCAGTTGGTTGAATAACCTAAGAATCCAGAGAGTACTGACTACAGATCATTGTAAACTTGAAGAAAAGAACCGTTTCTAGTCAGTTACTACTTCTTTCAAGTGAACGGTATTTCCCAATATTTAGTGTAAAAGATGATTTGGGGTTGTACTTGGATTTTCTTAATTTTAATATTTAATGTGTTTATTTTAAGGTGTAGTAGAAAAATATATATCACCATATAAATCCATACTTTCATATGTCTTATTTAAACTTAAACATTGAGGTAATTCAAGAAAAAGTATTTGTAATAAAGTAGTAAAGACAGTGCTATATGTTCAACCATGTCAGTAAAGGCAGTCCTATCTGGCAACATCACCATCCTAAACACGCAGCAATTCCACTTTTAGAAACTTACCACACCCAAGTATACAAAAATGTACATTCACTGCAGCAAGATACTCAAAAAAAACAAAACTTTTTTTTTTTTGAGACAGAGTCTCACTTTGTCACCCTCGGTAGAGTGATCTGGCATCATAGCTCACAGCAGACACAGACTCTTGGGCTCCTAGCTTGGGAGACACCTCAGTCTCCCAAGTAACTGGGACTACAGGCACTTGCCACAACACCCAGCTATTTTTAGAGACAGAGTCTCACTCCGGTTCAGGCTGGTGTCGAATTCATGAGCTCAGGCAATCCACCTGTCCCAGCCTCCCAGAGTGCTGGGATTACAGGCATGAGCCACCACGTCCAGCCAAAACAAAACTCTTAACTGACTAAATAACAATCATTACCAGATGGCTAGATATGTTACTGCACAAATTGTCCCTTTCTTTTCCTTTTAAGCCAGTAGTTCCAAATCAGGCACAATTTTACCTAATTCGTCCATGTCTGGGAACAGTTTTGGTCATCACAATGTCCTGCAATGCTCAGGACAGCCCTTCATAACAGAATTATCTAACACAGGGCTCCTCAACTTATTATGGGATTGTATCCCAATAAACCTACCACAAATTGAAAGTATTTTGATTTACATTGTTTTCAATTTATAGTGGGTTTATCTGGATATAACTTCATTATAAGGAGCATACATTGCTTTTATACATCATAAAGTAAAAAAAAAAAAATCATAGATGAAACATTGTAAAGCCAGTGACTACCTGTACTTATGGATAATTTAATAGTGCCAAGCATGAGAAACTTCAGTTTGAACAAAATTCCTTTTTGTTGCTGTCATTGTTCTTGTTATTCTTTTTTCTTAGAAACTAGTTTCACTCTGTCACTCAGGCTGGAGTACAGTGGCCTCATCATAGCTCACTGCAGCCTCCAACTCCTAGGCTCACGTAATACTCCTGCCTCAGCTCTCTGAGTGGCTGGGGCTATAGATACTACCCAGCAATTGCAAGATTGCATTACTACTTAAACCTTTAGTAACACTAGATTTAAACAAAGTGTTTCGTTTATTACAAAGTGAGCTCTTTTAGTGAACTTTTAAAAGTTGATTTATCTTTACAGCCCCAGAACTAGCTGTAGATGGGCTATCTTTGGAAAGAATGAACAGAGATAAAACACTGCCACGAAAGTGAGCAGACCCAGCTTAGAAACAGGCAGATCTGGGTTACTAGCTGAGAAAGTTTAGATATATATATGAAAAGCAACAATAATGACACTTTTCTTAAAAGGTTTTGAGGAATAGAGATTTAAGTGTGAAATGTCTGACTCATGGTAGGCATGCATGGTGGCAGCTGTTGTTACTGCTGTTACTGACTGTCACCTCTGGTAGTGACATCAGCCCTTAACAGTATTGAACTAACCATTCAGTAGTTTGAACTAATTCAAATTTAACGTCCTTTCTTACTTCTAGACTCTACAACATTGTCTTGAAAGCAATTCATTCATTTTCTTGTTTATTCAATAAATACTTATTTTCTACTATAGTGTAGCAAACAAAAAATAAAATCACAAATATTTAAAGTAAAAGTATATGTCAGTTAGAGCCTCCCTACCCCTCAGTGGTCTGGTTGCACTCTGCCTAAATCCTAGCCCCACAGCCTCTGTCAGCCCAAAGTGTCCCCCAGATTCCGGCAAAGTCTCAAGGTTTTGTCCTGGTATTTTCTTCTCTGCTCCTGCATCCTTGGGTACAGACTATTTTTCCATATGACTTCCTAGTGTTTGACTTAGGCCTTTTGCTGGCTCTTCTCTTCTAGCTCTTGAGTTGATAGTTATTACTAAAAATATAGGAATGAGAGATTCCTGGGAAGGGTCCCATCACGTAGTGCAGAGACTTCCACCATCTCCTAGCTCCTGTCATCTGGCCCAGGGTCCAATCTCTCCCACTCCAGTCATTGGAATATTCCTCACTTTTTTGCTTTAGTTTAGTTCAAAACAACCCAAATTGCTTGGGTTTTGGCTTTCTACACCCAAGGCAGGCATTGGGATATTTTCTCAAATAAGTCTGAAGAGGAATTCCAATATCAACTTTTAATGTAATTACCTTTTCCCATCTGCTTATATTTTTGGTAAGTGTGATTAAGAAAACATGCAGGATATACTGTATAAAAAGAGGATGGTTTAGAAACTTCCCTACCACAAAAGGTGTCTGGGCAAGAAACTAACATAATCATAAGGATATTCTAGGAAGGTATATACAACCAAGTGAAAGAAGGAATGAAGAAGAGACTCATGGATGGGCAGGGAGCTAAACCATCCTGACTTGCTCTTGTCCCATCTTCTCAGTTCTGTGCCTTTGCTCATGATGATTGATTCCTAGTCCAGAGAGGTCCAGCACTATCATGGCTGACCTCTGTAGACTGAAAAAGATGATGGGAGGAAGTACAAGGAATCAGTTCCCTGATGGATCAGATACAAGCTGGGCAGAGCAACCACAAAAAATCACAAGGAAGAAAGGTAATAATGGTGTTTTGAATCTGTAGTGACAACTAATTAATGGTGAGGTCTCAAGAAGTGAAATAAATGAGCATCCTAAGGCACTGGTAGACACACATGGGTGAAAAATTTCTAGACAGAAAATGAGACAGAAATCTAACCCAGATTACTACAAAGGAGAGTTACAGCTTTTCCCACAGTTCCCAGACGTAAGCCAGTTCAGTCCTGGAACCACTCAATGCTGAGAAAGCTGGGTCTTTCTGAGAAAGGATCCTCCCATGTACCCACAATTATACATTCTGAATTTTCACCCAAGTTTTCCCCAGAGACAATGTGGGCTGGATAACTTGACTTTGGGGGAAAGAAATGCCTAGGGTATGCAAGGGCCTTAGATGTTGACTCTAAATTTACATTGATTCTCAAAAACTTGAAATACCAATGTAGCCTACCTGTCATTGAGGGCTTTTGAAGTTCAAGGGTAAATGAATACACACACACAAAGGTACACACATACCTTTAATTTTAAAAATATAGTAAAGAAAAGAAATACTATATCCCTAGAGGAATTACAGATTTAATGCTACCATCAAAAATTTCAGAAATGTAGGGATCATGATTTCTACCACATTCTCCTTTAATTCACCTAATTGGCTGGTGCAAACACCAGAGGAATCATGAAGAATGACAGTAGTTAATTACAAACATAATCAAGTAGTGCTGCCCATACAACAGCATTCCAGAGGTACTATTCTTTAAAGGAGCAAACCATCATAACCCCTTGCACTTGATAAGCAGCTAATAACTGGTCTTCTTTTCCATTCCAGTCATTGAGGAATTTGGGAAGATGGCATTTATATGGCAGGGACATGAATATACTTTTACCATCTTGTCCCAGGACTGTGTCAACTCTTCTCCTCTGTGTTATAATATTGTCCAAAGGGAACTATACTTTCTTGATAGACTACAGATCATTAACATTAGTTTAGTGCATTAACACCTTCATGTCTTAAACTAGGGACGATATCTGGTGCCATCTCCACTACAGCCAAAACACATCACTGTAATGAGAACCAAGTGGTGGAAGTAGTGTTATATCTAATAATTCACTTGAAGAATTTTTGTTTCTTATTCAGTAGTAGTCTTGGCTAAGTAGCTTTGGAGGTCCTGACATTCAAGTAACATAGTTATGATCTCAATAAATTGGAAGCTAAAACTATCCCTTGGCCTTTTTGGGTTCCTTAGGCCACCAAAACAAAAGGCAAAGAATGAGGCCATTGTACTAAAATATATTGTCGTTAAGATAAAAATCACTTCCTTCATAGCATACTTATAGTAATTTCAACAATCCAGTTCACTTTCCTAAAAAAGTCAGCAATTAGGGGCGGCTCCTGTGGCTCAGCGAGTAGGGCGCCGGCCCCATATACCGAAGGTGGCGGGTTCAAGCCCGGCCTCGGCTGAACTGCAAAACAAAAAAAATAGCCGGGCGCTGTGGCGGGCGCCTGTAGTCCCAGCTACTAGGGAGGCTGAGGCAAGAGAATCGCT
>CAUYON010084942.1:0-33082 GCA_963573935.1 Arctocebus calabarensis
CCACGGCCACTTGGATCACAGTGGTCTTCTCCTGTGGCTTCGCCGTCAACTCTCACTGCTGCAGTGAGAACCCGGGTCCCACCTACTGCCATCCACCCGCTCAGTTGCTCAGTGAAACATAATTAATCTCTAACCCAGAACATCTCCAAGTTGCTCCCTATGGTTATATTCTCTGTAACTTATACTTTTAGCAAAAAAAGAAAAGAAAGAAAGAAAGAAAGAAAGAAAGAAAGAAAGAAAGAAAGAAAGAAAGAAAGAAAGAAAGAAAGAAAGAAAGAGAGAGAAAGAAAGAAAGGACAAAAGCTTACTGGTAAACTGCTTCCATATTGACCCCTTTGAATGTATTTGCATACATATAAATTTGCACTGTTACTGGTTTTTGGCTTTTGTATAAAAACTCGGAAACTCCATATGTGTTCAATGCTTAGGTCAAGATGTCTAACCACAAATTTCCACCACCCACAGCACGATATGCTGGCCTGAAAAACAGATTTTGTTGCCATCCACCCAGATGAAATCATTTCTGGTGGCAGCACTGTTGTCTTGGGGTCCTCTTAGCCACGTTTCCAGGTCCTGATGTGCGTCCCATTTCTAAAGACCATCGCTCTGCTATCTGTCAGTTAATTTCCATATGCCGTAGTTGATGAGACCATTAGGGACAACCCTTTCCAAAATAGTTAAATTTTCATACGAGATGTTAAAGAGCCTAAAACATCCTGAAATATAAGTGATTCGATTGCTAATGGTGAAATTCCAGGTACAGATATTTCTGGAGAGAGAATGATGTGCAGCCTTCCTCGGATGGCACCTACGTAATGTGTAGGCACAATTATGTACCCTCCCAAATGAGGACACCTTTCTGTATGTACTTGCCTTTTATTTTCTTGCCTTTAAATAGAAACCAGAGAGTCATTTTTGGAACTGGAATCTCACTTTAAACACATATGTGATTTAGATATTTTTATTCATGTTAGAATTCAGTCTAAAAAACAACCACTTGACATTGTTCAATAAGCATTTCAACAACCAAAGGGACATGTTGTCAGAATCTTAATTAGAAGGATGTTATGGGGTACTCTCACAAAACAACGTGAGTAATTATATAAAACAATCGCCAATACCCACAAGTATAGACAGTGCCTGAGGTACAGCATGAGAGGCGTACAATGAATCTTTCCAGATAAATCTAAGTCACTTTTTATAAAGCTGGATTGTTAAAAATAATTGGAATAATAAGATGTCCTGCAGATTTTTGTTTCTCAGACCCTGGGTGTTGAGCAATGAGATGTCAAGTAAGAGAATCTGTCCTTCTGTACACATTGCAGAATACTCACGATTGCAGAAAAAAGGGGGAAATGAAGGACATAAAAATTAAGTTAATGAAAGTACAGGGATTACAATGAAACATTTAAGAAAATTGATTCAGAAAAACTAAGTTACTTTTTACAAATGGATAACATCCTTGTACCTAAAATGTTTGACATAAGTGAACTGAAAGAATTGAACTGATCCCAACTAAACTGCCACCAAAGTCAGTGCAAATAGGAAGGCCAAAGGCAAATAATAATACTAATAATAATATAAAAAGAAACGTTTCTGCTTCAAAAGCCAGAAATAATCTTAGACAAGTATTTTGTGAAAATATTCCTGTAGTAGCTAATACTTGTTTTCACATTATGCTAATGGTGTCCGACCTCCGAGGAGGGCATCTTCCCAGAACCCAGGGCTTTCTTCATCCAAGAGGGATAACACTGCAGTTTCACATTCGCCAACTTTCCATACTCTTCAGGTGAGAGCTCATTATATGGGCTTAGTTCTGCATGTTTTGTCTCTATTTTTAATCAGAAAGTTTTCTTTCAACATATACCTATGGCTCATATGTATCTCTCTGGACAGACTCAGCCTTAAGTGGTGGTAGGGGGAGTGAGTGGGTCCTGAGATGGGGGCGTGTTGTGCCTCATACACTCACACACACTCACATGCACTCAACCACACTCACACACATGCACTCAACCACATTCACACACATGCACTCACACACGTACAGGCACTCACACACACATGCTCACGCACTCACACGCACTCACACATGCACTCACACACACATGCACTCACACGCATTCACACACACTCACACACGCACTCACGCACTCACACACGCACTCACATGCACTCACACACACTCACACACGCACTCACGCACTCACACACGCACTCACACACACAGGCACTCACATGCACTCACACACACTCACACATGCACTCACACACACTTGCACACACTCACACGCACTCACATGCACATGCATTCACACACACTCACTCACACATGCACTCACACACATTCCCTCACACGCACTCACACACACTCACACACTCTCACGCACTCTCACACGCACAGGCACTCACATGCACATGCATTCACACACACTCACACACACACTCACCCGCATGCACTCACACACACACATGCACTCATATACACTTGCACGCACTCACATTCACACACACTCACACGTACTATCTATGAAAACTGAATTTTGAAAGTAGCATAAAAAGAGAGAAAGAATAGGAGTTATGAAAAAAGACCAATAAGGTGGAAAAGAGGTTTTGTTTTTTTTTTTGGCAATTTCTTGTTCTGCCCATGATGATCTGATTACAAAGGCTTCAGGCCCTCAATCTTTTGCATTTTCTTTTAATTTCCCCTGTCCTTTAGCAGCCTTGCTCTGGTCATCTTGTGCCTATAGAAGAAGACTCCATACACAGGCCTCGTGGCAGATTTCACAGTGGGATGGAACTTAATGCCATGTTTGTGTCAAATGAGGTGACTGAGCAATGCAGAGAAACTCAACCCTGCAAGCCAGACAGACAGCAGTGCCTCATACAGTCATGGGGACAGTGGTCACTGCTCATCATGTCATCGTCTACTGGGTGCCAGGCACTCTGCTGTATACCTCACCAGCATCATCACAGCTAACCGTCCCCGTCAACCTAGGAGGCATACTAACGTACGCATTTACTCATTCATTTGCCCAACACAGACGACCCGCCACCCACCAGGCACTTGTGAAGCAAAGGAGAGTAAGAGGTGAGCCCAGCTTCTGCCAACTCACACTGTCATGCGGGTTAGCAGGTTGCTGAAAGGTTATACAAGCCAGTGCGGGAACAGAAGGGGGCTAGGCCTGGCACTTCTGGGGCTTGAAAGGATTAAACAAGCTTGCCAGGTGACAAGGAGAAAACAGTTCTCCGGGCAAAAGGAACGACACGAAGCGGCTTGGAGCAGGAAGGAATGTGGTGTGCTGGGGAGGGATGGTTTTGAGCACAAGAAACAGACAGGTAGGAAAGTGTGTGATGAGGCCAAGGGCAGATCCCGAGGAATCGGGGAGGGCTGAGGAGGGTGGGAGCTGTCCTCTAGGTGAGAGTCAATTGACAGGTGGTTTTTTATATTTTACAAGATACAGATGTTTAGTGTGTGGGTATAGAAAAACAAAAAGAAGACAATATAAGTCAATGGTAATCCACCACATAGAATTAACCACCTGGTAAAATTGATAAATACAAAGGTATGTAGACATCAAAATGCATGTAAAGTATGCCAGGTGTGGTGGCTCACGCCTCTAATCCTGGCACTCTGGGAGGCTGAGGCATGTGCATTGCTTGAGCTCAGTTTGAGACCAGCCTGAGCAAGAGCGAGGCCCAGTCTTTAAACACAGACAGGTGTGGTGGCGGCATCTGTAGTACCTGCTACTCGGGAGGCTGAGGCAAGAAGATTGCCTGAGCCCTGTAGTTTGAGGTTGCTGTGAGCTTTGAAGTCACAGCACTCTACTGAGGGTGACAAAGTGAGACCCTGTCTCAAAACAAACAAACAAACAAAAAAGCATGTAAAGTTCATATGTAAGTATTTGTGTATACATACGTAGTTCCACATTTTTTTCTGTGTCTGTATATGAGATTCATGTTAGCATGAATTTTCACAGATACAATTACAGGGCCTGAAAGTTCGGAATTGTCCTAGTAATACATTATTGGACATCTTTTTAGGACAGCAAACATTTTATTGCAAATTTAATTGTAATTGCTGTGAGTGAAGGAGAGAGGGAAGAGAGTGGATGGCTGGCAGCCTTAACCTGGTGTGGATGGGAAGTTGCTGTTAGTGGCAAGACCATGTCTATCTCTCTATTCTGGTTTGCTTTGGGCAATGCTGGCATTTCGTGTCCTGCCATCGTCACAGTAACCTGGTAGGAGGATGACCCTGAAGTTCTTTCTTTTAGAAATCCTGTGGTTCCATTTTGAATAAAAGTGGCATTTAAATTCTGGTTAGAAAAATATAATAAGGCTGCATAATATTTCGTGGTATAACTGTACCACAATTTATTAATCCATTCGTGGGTCAATGGGCACTTGGGCTTCTTCCATGAGTATCTCAAGAATGGAAGAAAAAGTATCCAATGTACTCAGCCCTACTCTGAAGCTAATTTGTAGCTTTCATATGAAGGCTAGAACCCAACTATAGCAGAAGAATATGGGGAAAGGGGTAGGGGAGGGGCGGGGGGAGGATGGGTGGAAGGAGGGTAATTGGTGGGGCCACACCTGCGGTGCCTCTTAGAAGGGTACAGGAGAAACTTACTAAATGCAGAATACAAATGTCTTCATACAATAACAAAGAAAATGTCGTGAATGCTATGTTAATCAGTTTGATGAAAATAGTTCAGATTGTATATGAAACCAGCATATTGTACCCCTTGATTGCACTAATGTACACAGCTATGATTTAATAATAAAAACAATAAAAAAGTACCAATTTTTAACTTGACTATAAACCTAAGCATCTGAACATTAAGAATTAAAAAAGTATAACCCTTGGATCAGGCTGACTGCCAGTGAGAGGGATTGGTTTGGTAAATACTCTTGATAAAAGATATCAGAGGGCAACTAAATCTTCTTTCTATATCTAACTGGAAGCAATTATGGGGCTTTTGTTAGCTCTTTATAATACAAAATGAAGCTTTTAACACACCTCAGAAGATACATAGATATAGTTATTGTAGACAATTTGGAGAATTCAGAAAATAAGCGAAAAATAAAACATTCAAAAATTGTTAGATTTTGGGTTGTAATTGAAAAATAATTTTGTATTAATACAGCCTGATAAAATTTGATGGTAGTAGTGTCCTAAAAGGGGAATCAGCCTCCAAAAAGGTTTCTTCTCTCAAGGAGACTATACAGGAATTTAAATGAAATAAAATATCAGACCTTCTATCTTGATGTGACTAGCTCTGGAAATTTTGTTTAAGAACCCAGAATTGGCTGTTATTTCAAAAGCAAACTCATTTCTATATGTGGGCAAATCAATTCAATTGAAATATGAAGAGTTTATTAATTGGTGTAAAGAGCTGGGTGTAAAGAGCTTGAAGTTTCTGGGAGAAAATTCAGCATAATTTTAACTTCTTTATTTTGACAACTCAATACATTCAGAGATATGTGCAACCTACAGTCTGATTGTGTTTTCACTATAGAATACTGCTTCTTAAGTAGAGATGAAATGAATTTAGTAACACATAATGTTAAAATTCTAGGATTCTAACTTTCTGTAATTCTGTCTCAATTTAGGTATGAATAACATTCGAAGAAGATGCTAACTATAAACAGACATAAAATCAAGATTATGCTTAATAGACAACGATTAATTTAAATTATTGAGAAAATAAAAGTTTCAATGGACAGGCACTCTACCTCTTATGGAACTGAGAAATTGACATAACTTATTGTAAATCTACTATTAACACCATTATTTCTAAATCTGAATAGAATTTTTAGGAAGAGAAAACATAAGACTATTCAAAAAGGGTGGAAAGCCAGTGGCAGAAATGGAAAGACTTTTAAAAAGGCTTAGCAGTTTAGATGATAGCTCATTATTACAAAATACATAGCTACCTAGAAATCACAAGGTACCACATATTCATTAATATTTTTTTCTTCATATAATTTTTCTCTTGTCAAGTGATATATTTGTTAATTAATGGAAAACAATTTGCACTAATGAATATTGAAGAAGCATACTTCTTTACCTTCATTTATGCACAAAACTGAGCTAAAGAAAGACCATAAAATAGTCTCTTTGGCCAAGAGGTATGGGAAGGAAGAGGGAAACACAGAAAGACATGCTATCCAAAGAAACTGGATCCTGGCATTGTCCTAAAGGGAGTTTCAACCTCAAATTGGAAACATTTGGGTTTTAATAAAAGGATGCTCTTTATGTAACTGTGGTTACATTTTTGCTTAGATAATTGGAGGGTAAAAAGATACTATGTTCCTTCCATATGTTACTTGTTAGGCTGCAACAAAGATTCCAAATACAATTATTTAGAGTCAAGGTTTCAAGCAAGGGTAAGTTATGCTCTCTAAGGAAGTGTACAGTCCCAGGGCCCACCTGTAAATGCCTGGTTTTGTACAAGGTGCCATGATAAATTTTAAGGCAGACCAATTCTCTGTAGAGTTGGGCCCTACTTGATCCTATATGTTTGCCACAGGAATTTAGGAATTTTATGATTTGCTGACAATCGTTCCTGGCAATGTTTACTGTGGTCTCCACATAAATTAGCAGGAAACAATAAGGTCATAAGTCATATTCAAGTTGAGAGTGATTATTAATACCTCAAATTATTTACCACCTATGATGATCTTTGGTAAAGCCTAATCTGTGGATTACTTAAATGTGAAAAATTCCAGCACCAAGTTGGATATGGCTTGAAGAATTCTTTTTTCCACAGGCATTTATTTTTAATTTTTGGGTACCATAGTAGGTAGATTTATAGTCTAAGTAGTAACTGTGGGAGCACATAATTTAAAAACGTGGACAATTGCCTATTAGGTATTTTTTTTTTTTGGACAAACAATATAGTGTGTTTTTGAGCCACTTCTTTCTCCAAATTTTGATCAGAATTAAAGTGATAACCTGTACATTTGTGATGCATTAAATGTCTCATCCACAGCTATCAGAAGTGTCCTCAGAACCTCACGTTTGTTTGTATTTTTTCTATTGGGCGTTACTTACTTCTGTATCTGTCTCCTACATGAGTTCATTGCCTCCTATCTGATTTTGGACTTTAAAATATTTCTTCATGCCTCTTTCCACTTTTTCCTCCCAACCCTGACATAAATCAGCAATAATCTAATACTTAAATTTCATCTTAATTCAGAAAATTTCCCTAACTCCACAGAAAGAATCGTTTCCCCAATACTTGGCTGAAATATACTCTGAAATAATTCCCTTAATACTGTGGGGCATCTACTCCTTAGCCGATGGTGCCTACATACATGTGCCGTTTAGTTTGGAATGCAGCAATACGTGTAGGAATAACAGGAAAGTAGGAATACTTTTAACCTATACTGCTCGATTTTGCAGAGCTTTAAAACTCATATCTGAATCGAATCTAAGACGTTGGACGCTCAACAATCAGATGACAACAAATACCACCTCTGTGCCATATGTAACATTCGGTAACTTCCATAAGAATGCCTTGAAGTAGAACTTTGTATCCCCTTTGTACATCTGAGGAAGTGGGGTTCAGAGAAATTATCTAAATTCCCCAAGGAGCAGAGCTCCCTCTGATTAGGGGCAGATCCTGACACATCCAATTTTATAAAGTCCTTCGTCCAAATATCATGCAGGGCACGTCCTGCCCAACTGTACACGGAGGCCTCACCAGGATAAGACTCCGATTCTTTTGTTTTGCCTACATCTCTGTCTAGTATGTGGCTCTCTGGGAAAAAACTATGGAATGGCTTTCCCTTTGAGGCAGAAGGTGAACTGTACGTGTGTGTGGGTGTGAGCAGTGTGGGGCGGGGGCGGTAAGGTGAGAGCTGGTGCCCTGGTGCTGTCTACCCCCGTTCCGCCTTTCCCCTGGGCCTTCACTTCATCTTCCCAGAGGTCTGAGATCTCTTGCTGCCTCTGCAAATGAAACTTCTGATGAGGCTGTTCTTTCTCCCCTTGGAAACTATCTCTCTTGAATCTTATTTTGCTGACCGAGGCTAACGGCTAGCAGGATCTGTTCACGTTGACTCTCTGACCTTGATTCAGTGAGATATCTGTTCTGAGCTGCAATTTCTTATGATTAAAATGAGAATAAAATGATACATTGTATTATTACTATTGTTATTATTTGACACAGAGGCTTGCTCTGTCACCTAGCCTGGAGTGCAGTGTTGGGATCAGAGTTCACTGTAGCCTCAATTTCCTGGGCTCAAATAATCCTACTGTGTAAGCCTCATGAGTCATTGGGACAGCAGGCATGCCACCAAGCCCAGCTAAAGGGTTTAATTTTTATTTTTTGTAGAGATGGGGGTCTTGCTATGTTGTCCAGGTTGATCTTGAACTCCTGACTTTAAGCAATTCTCCTACCTCTGCTTCCCAAAGTGCTGTGATTAAAGCATGAGTCACCATGCATGGCCAATACACTATTTTTGTTGAACTATTAAATGTGGTGCTATACATAAGGGTATTAATAGGAAGCACTGATCACAGGAACCTCAGTGAACACCTCTTCGCCTCCTTACCTTTCTCTCCATCTTTGTCATCTCTTCCCTCAGTTTAACATATTTGCTTTTTAAATGTGGTCTTTGTCCCTTTGTAATTTACTGTATCGTTCATCAAAGTCACTAAACAGGGGGTTTGGGGCTGATTTGTGGAGGGGGCCCTGCGGGTGCCTAAGTAGACAAGCAGAAGAGTCAGGGAGGCTTTTTTGGTTTTTGGAAACTATCCAACTACACAGGTCCTGGCCACTAATATCATGGACTTAAGACTTAAATGTGGAGCTCCTCGCATGGATTTTGCATTTTTCATAAAGATTGGGATCGAACTTTGCTTCCTACGCGTAAGTTTCAAGAAGGAGGCAGGCGGAAGAATTGTTCAGTTCCAGCAGTTCTCTTACCCACGTCTCCTGTCCCTCTGCGCTTCCTCCTGCCTTCATCCCCTAGCCGTCCCCTCCCCTCTCAAATCCTTCCTCTCCCCTCTTCTCTTTCCTCCCTCCCTTCCTTCTTCTGTCCTTTCTTCCTTTCCTTCTCTATCTGCCTTTGATTCCTTCATTTTTCCCCTCTCCATCTTTCTTTGTAACAATCTGACACTAAAACGATATCCTCACCACCTATGCTTCCTAACCGAAGCCTCGCATACATTTCTGAGTAATGGTAGTTACATGTCTAGGCTGGAATTCTATGAATATTATATAGGCTAATAAATCCAGCCAAGAACACATTTAAAAAATAATTTTTCTCATAGAAGTATTGCAGACACTAAGAGTGCCAGAGCATTTTACCCCATCCTCAAACACCTGCTAATGAAATTTATTGATGTATAAATTTAATCAGCTGCTAATTGAGTAATTATTGATTGAAGGAAATGTGTTCTGAAAAGTCACATTAACAATTGGCAGAGGCCAAAATAGAACAGGCTCAGTTTTCAAGTTACTTTATAGCATTACCTTAAAATCATAAAGAGTTAATCTTATCACCCTACACATGGCTGAATTTATAAAAGATAAAATCACAAACGAGTAATGCACAGTTACTCGTTACATATTCTTCCCATTACAACTGACAGGTTCATTAATCATACAGTGTATTTTACTATTAGAAGCTATAAAGGAGATCAAATCTCTTGTAATTTTTCTTCTTCTCTTTCATTTGATAAGTGTGTTGTTTCAGTGTGCAGATAAAATATAGTGTCAGTCACCAATAGTCGCAGGAGATTTTTTTTTTCCCCAGTAAGAATATCTTTGCTTATTTGCAATGTTAAAAGGCCCCTAGACCCAGCATCATTTTCGCTATAACTTGGACATCAGATCAGGGAAAATGTCTGTGCACACCTATCCACAGAAGTGGTCACCCAGAAGGAAGGGCCACAAGAGGGGAGCCGTGTTTTGGGGACAGTGGCATTGCTTCCTGAAGGCTGAAGGCATTAACGAAGCACCTCTGTTCATAAAGCAATGTCGATTCATAATTAAGGTTCATGTAAATTGCACAGAGAGCTGACAGATTTCATAAGCTCTTCTGGGGAGATTTTACAGTTTGTCACAGCCTGCCAGTGAAACACTTGAAAGCATAAATGAAATATAGGACTATTTGCCAATAAATAAAGGAGTCTCTGATAGCCCCTTCCATGGACTGTGATGAAAATAATACGTCTTAAAAGGCTACATGCCTACTTAGAAAACAAAGTTCTTTTTTCCCCAGTCTATAAAGAAATCCTGAAAAGAGATGCCATCAACCCATACAGAAAAACAGATGGACACATTTTAATTTTTTTAATTAGCAAAAAAAAAAAAAAAAGAAAGAAAGAAAGAAAGAAACATCTTTCTATCCTTTGTCAACTTCAAGAGGAGAAAAGTCAACCATGAAAATGCTTCTGTTTCTCAGTGTTTTCATTTTTTTTTATTTTTAAAAGTATAACTTATAAATAAAATTCTCAGGATTTCTTAGTTTTGGTGATTTGTATGACACTGATGTACTGTAATTTATACAAGAACTACTTCAGTGTATGTTTTTCAGTGCTTCCTGCCAACCTAAGTATTCTAAATATAAACTGAAGAAATTCAGTCTGGCACAAAACAGCTGATGAAATATTCTGGGCTTGCGTTCCACTATTTTCCCATAAGACCTTCTCTGAGAAGCCGGGAAGGTAAAGAGATCTAGATGAAAGTGCAGAAACGTACGCCGTCCAGTTGGTTGTAGCTCGTCAGTTTAGAGTCTTCCCAGGGAGGCCTCTCGCCCATTCTCACCAGGGACACGGGCCTCAGAATTGCCTGTTCTCAAGCGACAGCGAGCTTTCCATGTTACAGGTCTCCCCCCAAGCAGGCTCGTTTTTGCCATGTTTGCATAGTAGGATTTCTGGGGGCTAGATTAGTAAAGCTGTTTACTCTGTCCCTATCCTTAACTGATTTCCAACTGCATTTTCAGAACACTTTGGAGAACTGAGTAACCTTCGGGTGAATCTGAGCCGGGCAGGCAATCTCCCTTCTCTCTTCCCATAGGAACTTTCTTCTCTTTACGCAGATAATTACTCCAGGTCTACGCGGGTTTGTGGGTTTTTTTTTTTAATTGTAGATGAATCATGCTTTATGTCTGAGACATTATTCTCACATTTCCTTTGGTTCACTAAGGGTTGGATATAGAAAATTAGCTTGACAGTTCCACTAAGGATTCCTGTTGGATCAGCTCGGATGCTCTGGCTTTCTGGGGATGGGGAAGGGGGTGCACAGCTTTAATTCCACAGCTGAATCTAGTATACGGGCTCGTACCCCTGGGTTTTTTCTTTTCCTTCCCCATGCAAATGTAGAGCCTTGTTTAGGTGTCTGACCCTGTGTTTTGTCAAAGCTCACAAATATTCAGGAGTCGCTTCACTAGAAACGGCCATGGAAAGACTGAGAAGGGATTTCTAAATGTAAAGACCGAATGAATCGTCCCACGTGATTGTGCTGAAACTTCAATTTGGATGTGATTTAGTTTTTGCTGGACCACTCACACCAGTGTTACCTGTTTTCAAAGGTTCCTTGAGATGAATGAATGAATAAAAGTTTAGGGAACCTCTTAGGCACTCTAGGAGCCCTAGGTTCTACTTCTAGAAGAGATTATTGGGAGTTTATCTCTAGAATTATTCTTCACCTGCTTCTGAGCAGCCCACAGTTGGAGCCAGGGTAGCAGGGCCTTGCCCCAGGCTTGGGCTGGAATGGGTTTGGAGCTTCTTCCTGGAACTTTTGTCCTGAGGGAGTAAAGCTATCCTTGTCCCACAATGCCATCCTAGCAGGGCGGCAGAGTGTCCACAGCCTGGGCCAGACCGCTGGGCCCCAGCCAAGGCTCTCTTCTCCCAGGGGGTCTTGGAACTTCCACACCACTGGCTCAAGGCAGGTGCCTTGGCTGCAGATGGGTAGTCTGGTGACCTGTTCCGCACCCTAGGTCACAGGGGACTGGGCTACCAGAATGTGCTGGTAGGCTGATTTTTAGTTACTCTCATATAAATTGGATGTAGGGCTCTACCTCGGGCATGAGCTATGTATGTGGAGGGGAGACTCAGGGGTGGCCGCAGCAGGCAAGGATGGTGAGGCTGGGGCAGAGTGCATGCCGCGTGGTGGCCGTACTCTGCAGACTCCACACCACAGGTCAGCAGCCCTCTAGAGATGGCCGCCTGTCTCCTCCAAGGGACTTCCAGATCCACCTCCCTCAGGGCCTTCGGTTCACGGGCTGCTTTTGTCTGTCATGATGTGGTGTCATTGGCACTCCCAGGTGGGTCCTTGGCTGCATGGGAAACTCCCGACAGCCCTTCTCACTCCAATTGTATTCCTCCAAACACCTCAGACATCGCACTCTAAGAACACACAGAGGGTGGCCTAAGGCTTTAAAAAAACGTGGTTGGAAGATGTGTCACTCTAATTTGATGCTGTAACATTAGCTTAGAATAATTGAGCAGAGACTGGATCGGCATTCTTATTTACCTGCATGTTCTGGGTGAGACTTGTATCTGTGTTCACGATCAAGGAAGCCTGGTAACAGCCCCTGACAGTGGCCCCAGGAGGCAGAGAGTGCCTGGTGCCACCGAGGAGGTGTTTCATGAGCGGTGAGTAACCAGCACTGAGCAAGTGGGGCTACGGGATGGCAAAGGTAAGACCAAAATTGTTTTGTTAATACAGAAAGGATCCAGAAAGCTCTGCCCTCGTACCTTTCCCTGCAGAGGGAAATTTGAAATTCTTCATGGATAGATGACTAGGCCTCACATAGGCCCATGGATTTTGAAATACATTAGAAAAATCAAATTATCTATATGGACAGGGTCCCCACAGATACATATTACACAGAGCCCCACACCGTCTAGGGAGTTGATCCTGCTTCAGTCAACATCTCTCAAGGGTCTAGGGAGGGAGGAAGCATAGGGATGACCTGTCCTGTAACTTTGTTGTCATTGTTGTTTTATTTTATCTTTTATCTTACGTTACCTTATTTTTTGATACAGAGTCTCAAGGTGTCGCCCTGGGTAGAGTGCCGTGGCATCACAGCTCACAGCAACCTCAAACTCCTGTCTAAAGCGATTCTCTTGCCTCACCTCCCAAGCAGCTGGGACAACAGGCACCCACCAGTCCTGTCTACCTTTTATGTTTTTAGTAAAGAGGGGCTCTAACTCTTGCTCAGGCTGGTCTCAAACTCCTGACCTTAAGTGCTGCACCTGCCCGGGCCTCCCAGAGTGCTGGGATTACAGGCGTGAGCCACTGTGTTCTTTTGGTTTCACTTGCTATTGATATGTGAGATTACCTGATTTGGCTTTCATTAAAATAATCTCCCTTCAACTTCAGGGCTATTGAGTCTATTCTCAGATAATCTTCTTTAAAAGTATAAATATTTATTACTCTATTATCTCTCATTCTGCCAAATATAACAACTCTTTAATATGGAGCAATGACAAACACTCAGTGGGCGGCCCATATATTTATCTGCAAGCGATGAGATGGCGTACCCAGAAGGAGGTCTCAGTGTTAATTTTAGCCTCTTCTGTTTTTCAAGTCATGGAAATATATCTCACTATATCCCTATCCTATATCTGTGTATATATATGTAGGTCATCATGAAAGTTTTCAGATACACAAAAATCCAGAAATATAAAATCCACATGAACAAACAAATGAAGCCCTTTCAGCAATGCCGATAAGCCCAGGAAGTTGAAACTTGCATGAGTGACTCTGAAAGGTCACACTCGACTGTGCTTATGGAAACTGAAATAATGGACCATAACAGTCTGTCTCAAAATTTTCGTAGTGACCTAGGTCACTGCGTATATATGTAATTTCCTTTGGATACAAAACGAAAAAGGAAAAAGCATAGAACGGGGGCTGATTTCAATTCAGAGACACTGAAGCTTTTGACACTAAAAAATGCATTATTGCAAGGAGAAATATTTTCTGTGTTTTGAATGTCAAAGCATGTCACTATGGATCCAGTACGTGGAACGTGGAAAAAGAATGCTCTAGAAACATCCAGTGAGTTCGCTATACTGAGGGGTGGAAACGTTTCTTGAGTCTGATCAAATTCCCGAGCCCGTGGCTTCGCCTCGTTCCTCACAGGCTCTGCTCCGAACCCTGGATGTGCCCGCTGTGCGCCCCCTGGCGTTTCCTCTGCTCCGAACCCTGGATGTGCCCGCTGTGCGCCCCCTGGCGTTTCCTCTGCTCCGAACCCTGGATGTGCCCGCTGTGCACCCCCGTGGCGTTTCCTCTGCTCCGAACCCTGGATGTGCCCGCTGTGTGCCCCGTGGCGTTTCCTCTGCTGTAAACCCTGGATGTGCCCGCTGTGTGCCCAGTGGCATTTCCTCTGCTGTAATTGTCTCCGCCCCATTTCCACCGTTTGAAGGACCCCTGTCCTGGTTTCTATTTTCCTGTTCAATTCTGCTTCTTCTCCCTGCTTGGTGCTTTGCGAGGCTGGACATATGAACTGGCCTCAAAGGGTCCCCTGCCCGTGGCTTCCAGTGGGTCCTGCCAATGGGGGTGCAGTCGGAAGAGCAGAGGGTGTAAGGAGATCTTGGTGTGCACCTCACCTTGGCCCCTCCCCAGCGGGCTCCGCTTGCTGGCTTTCCTTCTTGAAGGTCAGAGCATCTGACAAGTGGCTAGAGTCACGTCCAAGGTCAGTCCCTGCCCTGCCTTTGTCTGTGGGCCCAGCAGCGCCCATGGCTTTTCACTTTGCGGTGCTGCGTGTGTCACCGAGGCGCAGGCTTTGCTCTGCCCTGCGTGGCTGGATAAACACCTTCATGACATTCTCTTACTCTCTTCTGGGCCATGAGCCCCACAGGGACAGATCCCTTCTGTGTCCTGGTCCTAACTAATAAATAGGCCAGATCCGGGGTGAGGCTCAGATTGCCTTGTAAATCCACTTCTTCTGTGGACGTCCTTCACCTCCTCCTGAGAACCCTACCGCTGATCACACATCAGGTTTAGTTTTGTGCTGACCCTACCACTGATCACACTTACAGGTTTGTGCTGTAATGGGAAAAGCTGGAATCGTGCTTGATACACACTCATTTCTCCTTTCCGTGCTGGGGAAGACACGAAGCCAGCTGAGGGCGCCAGGGAGCCCGGCTGTCTCCTGTCACCTCTCTGCCTGCCCAGGACCTCCACCTGGCCTGCTGAGTTTCTAGGCAGCCCCCGTGCTCCAGGTGGAAGGAAGGGGAAAGCGGCCACGCAGGGCTTGTCTTCTTTGTTGGGAAGACATCCCAGAAGTAAAACTCAGCCCTGATTCCACTCCGGTGGCCGCAAGGGAAGTCGGGACACTTAGTTTTCTGTCTGGCTGTCACCACAGTCAACTAAACCCCTAATCCTAACCCTTCAAGATTAAAGAAGGGAAGGATGACCATTGGGAGGCAATGTGCAAAGTCTTAAAGAATGGAACGGGGGAAATCATCCTGTGAGGCTGTGGGTGCCTTTTTTACTACTACGTAGATCAAACGTGCAGGGAGATGTCGATGGCGGTAACATGTCTAATTACTTACTCTTGCTCTTCTTTACTTAAAGTGGACTAACGTGGCCATCTTCACTGACTTCTTTCCTACATTGTTCTCTGTTAACTCTATGATTTTTACCCTGACAAATTTATTTAATCTGTTCTCTTAAAAATATCCGGTTACTTCCTTCCTATAAAAGCCAGAATCTCTTGTTCTCATTCTTTTTAATAATGTCACACTGCTTCACTGATCAAATATTCTTCCTTAAACTCCTTTCTTGCTTGACTTCCTGTGTACACAGGGTTCTGTTTGTCCACTGGCTCTCTGGAAAAGGCCCTCCCTGGTGTCCTTTGCTGTCTTTTCTTTCTTACTCCATGTCCCCTGGCCACTCTCTAAACGGCCAGGTCCCCCTTCACTGCCAGTGTCAGTCCTTGACGTAATGATTGGATACCATCTTATAAGTTCAACTCCGTTTTTCAACTTCCCAAATTTTGGCACAAATTCCAAATTATGAGCTGCCTAAAAACAGTTTTTCAACACTTTAAAAGGATATTTGAAACCACACTACCGTTCCTTCAGAAATAATTCTCTTTCACAACTTCTCCAAATTTGTTAACACCACCATGTTTTTTTCTAGTCTTGTAGATAGGAAACTTTGGAACCATCTTTTACTGTGCCATTTTCTGCAATCAATCATTGAGTCCAATGGGTAAACTTTGAAATTTCTTTTGGCTTCATTCTTTCTTATTCTGCACATATCCAGATGTTAGCACTGTGTGTTAATTTACTATACACACTTTTGGCTGATCTCCTTGAAAGCCATTACATCATTCCTTTACACATAATCACAATAGCCTGACTTCACTGAGCAGATAACATGTATCCGGAACAGGTCCCTGTCATTTACAAGCATTGGTGGATTTCACTCTCATAAGAACTGAAGGAAGTTATACTATTGTTACTTATATTTTTGGGGACACAGAGGCATTGACAAGTGAAGTAAGTTGCCCCAATGCAGATCCAGCAAATGAAAAAGCTGAGACTCAAATCAGGTGCTTTTTTTTCAGAGTTGAAACTCTATCTTTTTGCTACATTGCTGCTCCTTTTGCGGGTTGGTCACTGGGTCACACCATGCCCCTCCCTCCTTGCATCTGTGACATCAAGTACAAACTCGTCAGCCTCCTCCCCCAGCCTGCTGTTATCCAGCCCCTTCAACACAACTGACAACAATTTCTGCTGCAGCCTAACGTATAGGTTGTGGCGTACTGATACTTCTCATTTTATATTCTCAGTTCTTCAAATTCTCTTTCTTTCTTGAGCTATACGATGCACTTGCTTTCTGCTGGAATGATATATTCTTGTTCTTGTATCTTGGCAAACATTCTCCTCTCTGGCTTGGCTGCAGAAACCTGTTCCTTTGTTAATCCATCCTCAGCGCGGAGGGCATCAAAACAAGAGGGATCCCGCGACAGAGAGGCGGGAAGACACACCACTTTGCAGTCATCCCCTCCATTCTTCAAAGCTCAGATGGAACAATCGACTGCCTGAATCCATCACTGATAAGTGTCATTAAAAACATAGTTTTGAAATCAAAGTGGTCCAAGATCTTTCTTTTGAAATTGAGGAAATTATAGTTATAGTATTCTACTTAAATAATTAATGAAGTCTTTACAAACTGTAAGGAAGAGACCCAGAACCGAAACTTGGGTTTCTGACCCCTAACTACTGTTACCAGGGTCGCCCTGGGCCTTCTCTGAAAGCACCATAGGAGACACTGGGGGGTCATTCTTCCTCCCTGGGATACTTTATTCGCATCAGCACTGGGCTTCATTGCCTGGTTTCACTTGAACAAAGTGATCTGTGGCAGAAACAATTTTGAAACCCAATGTGCTATACCAAGGATTGGGAAACGACAGCCTGTGGGCTGAATCTGACTCTGCCCCTTAGTTTTGTAAGGGCCCACAAGAAGAATGTTTTTAACATTTTAAATGGTTAATATAAGTCACAAGAAGAATATTTCAAAACATGTGAAAATTATGTAAAATCGGGATTTCCGCGTTCATAAATACAGCCTTGTTGGAATATGTCACATTTATTTGTTGACATGTTACCTGTGGCTGCTTTCAGGGGCAGAGTGGAATAGTTAGGACAGAGACCTCTTGGCCCGAGGGGTTTCGAGCGCTTTGTAAGTGGTCCTTTGCAGAGCGAGTTGCTCCTCCCGTGTGGCACCAGGCTGCAGAAACGTGTCTTCCTGAGCTCTTCTTCCTCTGAACATTTCAGATTTGTACCAGGATGTAGCTGCCTTGTAAGTTTACGTGTGCGATCATTTTAGAGTTTAAGATAACTGTTTGATGTATGTTAAGTTTACTTTTTCAACCAGACTTCAAAGCTCCAGGAGACTAGGAATGAGATCTCATCTGACTTTTAAAAGAATCTTTCTTTTTCACTTATACTAATAGTTCTTATGTGTGATTAAGTAAATTTTTGAGGGCACAATAACACTCGTTGGAATTAGTTAAGTGTTTTATATTAGTTGTATTAGTTTCCTGCAGAGTCATAAATATTGAGTTCATTTGCTAAAGCCGTCATGGCTGAACACCAAGGACTGAATGTCTTATATAATTTAAATTTATTTTCCCACAGTTCTCGAGGCTAGAAGTCCAAGATCAAGGTGGCAACAGCATTTGTTTCTCCCAGGACCTCTCACCCTGGCGTGTGGTCTCCTGTGTGCACACAGGCCTGGTTTCCCTGCACGTCTTTCATTCCCGTATCTTCCTTCCTATGAGGACACCAATCCTACTGGATTAGCATCCCCACCCCCGTGAGTTCCTTTAACCTTAATGACCTTGATGGTGGAGTTTCAGGTTCTTGGTCTCCCGGATTTGAAAAAGGAAACGATGGACCAGAGGAGTAGTGATAAGTCAGGATTTTATTTACAGGGAACGAAAATTATAACTGCAAGAAAAACTAAACTTCCAGGCAGAGAGGACCCAGGAGGGGCACAAGCTCTCCAGCTGCCTCTCCGAGGCCCAGCCGAGCTCTTCTCTGAGCTCTCTGCTCAGGGGGTTATATAGTCCCGGAAGGTGTTTTGCCTGAACTTCTTAGGGCGTGGGTCTGTCTCATTACAGTCAGCTGTCCAGTGAAGACCCAGGCCCTGGAAACTGACATGACATTGGCCAGTCAGAAGTGCTGGAGGAGGAGACAGCAAGATGCCATCCATGAAATGGACTAGCCAGAAGAACACGAGGAGGAGACAGCAGGGCGCCAGTGTCTCCCCCCAGGTGTCCGGCCTGTCCAGCAAGCTGGTTCCTCCATCCTCCACAGCATCAGCACCCCCAGGGCCAAGGTGGCTGGTCATTGGACTACCTTGTGCTGCATCAACCTCTTTGAAGCTCCTGCCTCCAAATGCAGTCACAGTAGTGGTTAGGGCTTCAAAGTACGAATTTTGAGCAGCACAGTTCAGTTATAACAGACACCCAGGGATAATCTTTTAGGGTGCTCTCTAGTCAGATTACAACACGTAACAGAAATAAAGAGGGGGGTAAGCATGGCGTAAGGGTCTTATTGTTAGATTCAGCATTAACCGCCCAATGTCCACCCCCACCCCCCGTTGCTATGACTGACTCTAGCTGTGCTGCACTCAGGTGACTGACAGCATTTACTTTTCTCATTTCTCATCTCCAGGATGCGAGGACTTTCTATCTCTAGACAAATCACATAAAGGACCAAAATACATTAGACTCCTGGAAGGACAAAAAGGACTGTGTATAGTAGATGAGCATTTCCAGTCCTTGTGTCATCGGGGCCTTCTTCTCTGGGGGGTGGGGGGTGATCCGAAGCAGAGAACATGGAAGGAAGAATAACCGAGCAGGTATATTGCCGTTGCTGAGGGTTTTCTCTGCTGTCCAAGCTTCCTTCTGATGCATAAACGATTTGAGGGTGTTGGTAATTGCCACCAAATGCATTTAGGACTGGCCCCCTGATTGCAGCAGGTTCAGAGACAGATTTGTCTAAACAAAAAATGTCCCACGTAGGGGGCAAATGTACTGTCTGACTGTGTCACGGAAAATTTGGAAATTATATAATTTTGCAAAGGATAATTACTTAAGCATTTGAAGTGCAGAAAAAAATAGAATAATTTTTAAACTTAAAAGTGAAAAAATTGGCATCACCTAAAGAGCATATGGAAGAACACATTTCTGAACTGCACACTGCTAAAAAGAAAAATTCTCCAGTCTCATTTTTTTTCCCCACCACTGTTATGCCAATTTCAGTTCCAAATATGCAAATCTCACCATGATGGTATCCGAGAGTGCAGTTATTCAACCAAAATCACACCGAAGAGTTCTTATTATTGCCCACGTGGACTTCCTCTGGCTCTGGACCTCTCTTTTCAAGTCATTCAGAGCTGTTGGTTGCGTTAGGTAATGACAGTGAGGGCGGAGAGGAAATAGGTGTGTGTGCCTGCGTGTATACTTGTGCACGTACACTGGTGTGTGGGAGAGTGTGAGGGCATGTGTGTGTGTCCATCTGATATCGGTATTGGTAAAGGGATGTATTCGGTTTAGAAGAAAACATGAAGAAGGTTAGATAAGGTTTTTGAAAGGGTCAAATGAGTGTTTGGATATGTAGAGGACGCTGGGCCTGTGTCAGGAGTTTGTGGGTGCACTGGGAAAAGCATGGCATTGAGGGACAGCGAGAGACCTGGCTTCCCGTCCCAGTTCTGCTGTGTTCCAGGAGGGTGACCTGGGTGGGGCTGGCTCCTTTCTCTAGCTACCTGACCTACACACACAGGGTAATGGTTTCTACCACAAGGGTGTGTTTTTAAAAGTTTTTATTTCACAATTTTAGCCTCATAAGAAGTTGCAAAAATAGAGAAAATGGCTGGAAAATAGTTACACTAGAGGTGCATATTTGGAGGTGAGTAGTTGCGAGCACCTTCGTGGAGTGTACCGGTTTGTGTGAGCATCGCCTAATTGGGAAACACCCAACAACACAGAGACCCGCCTGTGCATGGTTTTACATGTGAATAACCATGTACAACAGCTGGTACACATGTCTTACAGCATCTCTAAGGGGGGTGCGTCCATGGTTCTCCCACTTCTAGGATTCCTAACTGTAATAATGAGTTGGGCTCCTTCTGTTCCAAGTCATTTTATCGTAACACCAAAGATATGTTTAAAATCAGGTCTTTATGGAAATGGCAAAAGGATTTGGTAAAATTTGCTGAGCTCACTCTCTGTGAAGGTATTCCATTTACTCTACCAGAACAAACTCTAAAGATGCCTTCAATACAGAAATATGCCTTTGGTAAGGTGTCACCAGTAAGGTGACATTTAAATGGAGTCTTGAACACCCTCACAGAAGTTATCCAGGCTAAGAGGAAGAGGGGAAGGAATCCCAGGAATAAAGGGAAACTGAGGCACAAGCTAGTAAACAAGGTATGCGTGCAGACTTGAGTGGGCAATGGCAGCAGGTGAGTTGGAGATGAGAATGGGCCAATGCCACGCCTCAGAGTCAGATTTGAGGCCGCCCCTTTCCCCTCCATCTGGCCTGGACCGCAGGGTGCCTCTAAGTGTGTGGGGTCTGAAGTGACGTGGAGCCTTCGTCTGCACGGAATGGTCACACCTTTGCAGCACTGTTCACCCCAAACTCTCCCAGTTGAGGGACCCTGATCTCTGAGGCTCACTCAGCACACAGTGGTGGTGCCCCTGATTCTAGAGTGCACTTGCCCTTGCCGTGATGATGCGACTTTCACCCCTGCTTCCCTTCTGCATTCATTTGATTCCTTTTACTTGAAAGAAACCCCTGAAATTAAGTTTGTTTTTGTACCACTTATATTCATTTCTGTTTTAGTAAATGGAGTTTTATATTCTTGTTTCTGCTTTTTTAAAACACACATCCAAACTCGGAAAAACAAAGTACCCCAAGCCAGTTTACTTTTTCATTTAATGAAGCAGTGCTATAAGAAGTAAGACTTCTTATAGTAAGAATATGAAAACATTCACATAGGATTTTCCAAATAGAGCACAGGAAAGAGTGGAATGCTTCAAAAGAGAATGCATGTTTTGAGAAGAACGAGAAAAATGATGTACTAAAACAGCTCTCAGAACACAAACTGTAATGTCTAAATGATACTGACTCTGACACTAGTCAAGTGTAGTAAATGACTCATTTCTTTCTATTCTTTGAAAAGACCCTTTTACCCTAAGTATACACAACAGATGTAAAGATTTAACTTGACCGTCTATGGCATAGAAGATTTTCTTTGCTCCTCATCTGTCTGGTTACAGCTCCAGTATTTATCTTCACGAGGCTCTTCCGTAGAACACTTTTACCTCTAACCTGAAGGTTCTCACGGTATTTTGAAAGCAAGTACATGAATTCAATATTACCACTAGGGTTGAAGTTTTGTGTTGCTCTTAAAACAAGGAGTTCAAAAGGGCATATTAGAGATTTGTAACATCACAATTGTTCAATTTAACAACTTTCTTTTTGCATGCAAACTGTGGGAGGCACAAATTTGGCATTTTATCTAAAAGGTCATTAAGAGGCCAAATGGTGGCCATTCTCTGATTTATCAAAGCAAATGCAGTCAGCATGTTCTAGAGTATTTTTCTCCCTGCAGTCAAGCAGCAAGTGCTTGGATTAAATGCTCAGGCAGAGCCATTTATCTCAGTCTCCTCCTGACGAAGCTGTCCCCATTGGGCCGGGAGGATTTCCTTCATTAGTGGTATCCTTTCTGAGTGTTCTCATCCTGCAGAAGCTTCATTAAGAAAACTAACATATTCAAAGAACCCCCCCCCCCCCAAATTGACACACAGGCATTCAATTCACGAGTGGCCACATAAGATAAAGTTTGAGCTGTTATTCACTTGCACTTCATTCAATGGAAAAACTATTGAATGCGTACCAAGGCGTGAAACCAGCACTGCCATTTATAGGATGCAAAATTTGCAGTATATTCAGTTTGTTCAAACTTCCATTTAGGTATAGATAAAGTGGTTTTCTATATCTTCCATAAATAGGTATAGATAAAATGGTTTCTTTTGAATTTAAAATATTTTGAGGGCAAGATATCTACCTTAAAATTGTCTATTAAAGTTTTTTCTTCTTCTTTTTTTTTTTTTTTTACTAACAATTGATGTCTATATGTTAAAAATAAAGGTAAGAATTGTCAATATATTTGACTGTCCAGAAGATCTATGTGGGTCACCCAGACCTCACCGTCTACCCTGGGCCTTCACTGCCCATCTGGAGTGATGACCAGCCTTGGCTGTCCTCCCCAATTAAATTCACCAAAGAAATGTCACCTTGCTTCTATCCTTAACAATAAATGAAATACCATGTATATGAACATTAGACTAAAAAGTCAATAATTTTTTTTACAGATTTATTCAACCTCAGTTATGTGCTTTATTGTCAAATTAAAAAAAATTTAAATCTATTTTTGAGGATAAAAAAAAGCATCTACCAAGCAAATCTGAAACATTTTACGGTTTCATGTATTTAGCATATTGCATGGGAATAATTTCTATGGAAATGTATGTGATTATTGGTGATGAATGGAAATCAAATGATTATTATTCATCTGTGGATGGCGTATTTCTGAAGTCAAATTCATTTAAATTAACTCATTAATTGAAGAAGAAGATGTTGCAGTTGAGTGAAGATGATTGGTGCAATTGTCACATAGAGCAACAAGTTTCCGAGGGTAAGATTAGAAGAGGAATAGGTTGTTTGTACTAGTTTTCATTCTTGTTACAATTGTTGGTGTGAGAATGGATTCATGTTGCGCCATTTTCTGTTTCCCTGCCATTTTTTTTGTCACAAGAAGAAGATATGAGAATCTCAAGGGCTAGTCTTATGTATGAAAGGAGGTAAACTATTCTGTTTTAACCTTTTATACAGTCTCGTTTTGATTGACTAGCTATTCTACCTCTTTCTGCTAAGTTACCAGTGCTGTTAAAAGGAAAGAAGAGAAATGGCTGCCCAATCAAATAGGAGCACATTATAAAGGTCGGAGCAGTGGACTCTGCTGCTGGCTTTCACAGCATGGATGAAACATTTTTTTTTTTTAAAGAAAAAAAAACTTATTCTTGTGACAAAGATTGCAATAAGAATAGAAAATGTCAGATCAAGAATCTATTCATGGGACAATGATTGTGATGGGAATGAAAATAGTGCACACTTTACCCTTTCTTTTTATAATCATAGTAAAGTAACTTCAGGTGGTGCAGCTTGGGAGCTCAACTTGAGAATTCAGAAACTGGAAGGAAAAAAAAATCAAAAGGATCGTGAGGCATAATGTAAGAAGAATCAACATTTAAGTGACCACCCAAGGTATCGGCACGTCTCAATTATAGAATGTGGGTGGCTTTAACTAAAGGTCTGATAAAATGGGTCTGCAGATTAACCACATGTAGTTAAACAGGAATCGTATTTCAATACTCACATTGCTTTTGAAATATAGCTGTGAACCTTCCTTTGTTATACAAGTCATAAAACATATTTCTAAATATGTGTGAACTAGGAAGTAGGTCATTAACAAATACAAAACAGAGTTAGACAGTTGATCATTTTTTCTGTGATTAGAAGTGACTAACTACCCACATATTTATTTCTAAGACTTTTCTAGAACAGAATCCTTGCTGAATCTTCCAGTGTAGTAAGATACTGTTGAAGCTAACTTAGTTGAGTTTTTTCTTTTAACAATAATTATAAGATGCAGAATTGGGTGGTAGTAGTCCTTTCTGAGTTTAAAGTGATTTGTGGGACTTACTTCAATATATATGACAAGTAAGATAATATTACTGAAATGATGCAATTAGGAAGTCAAGTAATATCTCAGCATCTTTCACCCTTTTTTATGTCACGGCACAGTTGATCCTTTAAAATTCGGGGGCACACATAAATTATGCTGATCAAAAAAAGGAGTTGAAAAAGAATATACTTATTGTGCTTTGAAATTTTTTGAAAATAATCTAATTAGTGATCTTTAAAAATGTTTGCATCTCACCTGAGATTCTCTCACATCACCTCAGCGTGCTACAGCTGAAAATCACTCTATCTCAAGATTACTGATGCATTTACTGAGAAATATGATCAGATGAAAACTTCGGCTGGCTCTCTAACTTGATAATTCCTGTGTGAGTATTTAGTGTGCGCCTAGGATTTGCATCCAGAGCTGTGGTCTTGGGACTTTACAGTCCTGTCCTGGCCCCCTAGAGTCTTTGCCAAGGCACAAATGTGATTGCTTGAGGTATTTTTTTTATTAAAAAAGGAATGTTATATCTTTATACTTGTATTTATTAGTCTTATACATATTGTAAGAGAAAATTAATAGCTGACAGTGACTTTCAGACTTCCAAAGACAAAGTTTTGATTGTGTATGTATATATATGTGTGTGTGTTTCTATATATATATGTTTCTAATATATATATGTTTCTTTTTGCAATTTTTGGCTAGGGCTGGGTTTGAACCCGCCACTTCTGGCATATGTGGCTGGTGCCCTCCTCCTTTGAGCCCTAGGTGCTGCCCTAAATATATTTTCTTAATTATTATTCTAAATGCTTATTTTGAACAGAGAGCAGCAGGATTATCAACCACAACCTGAGACCATGAATTTTTCTTATCTCAGAGAATTTGGAGTTTCTTTTCCGTTCATGGGATGTTCCTCAAAGCTCAGGGCTAACTCTTAGCTTTAAGCATAAGCATCAGTTCCAAACTGGTTGTCCATATGCTATACTGGTCTAGCAAGCAACATGTACTATAGTAAACCCTGAAAATTCTGGAACACACAAACTTGGGGAAAAATCCTGATAAAGTTCTGTTCAACCCTCTACATGCACTATACTTTTTTTCCTTTATTAGATCATGTATATTAATGCATTTATGAGGTACAATGTGCTGATTTCATTACAATTTGGAATGCTTACATCGTACTGGTTAATTTATCACTTGCCTCCACAGTAAGACTAAGGGGGAAAGTTCTGTGGCTGGTGTTTAGACCAAAGCTCCTTGAGGGAAGGGACCATGTCTTATTCATTCCCCAGAGAGTTTAAAACCTGCCTGGTCCTCAATACATATTCTCCGAAGTGATGAATCAATGGCTGTGTTAGTTAAGTGCCTTGTGATCACTGAGTCCAGAGACCCTAGGGTGTCCCAAACATGAGCACATGGAAGATTTCCAGGTACTTAATGGGGAATGTCCAGGGAGTTGAAAATCAAGAAAGCGCTTTTAATTATGTTAACTCACATCAGGGAGATAGCAGTAGTTGCTGTGATTCTGAAACTAGGATTTCATGGCAGATTTCTACGTAATTTGGACTTCTAGGCATTTTGTTTAGATTATATAGTCTTTCAAAATTATTTATACATTCTTTTAAATTGACACAGACACATTGTGATTGTCATATGTATGGTGTATGGGGTTTTAGGACTTTTGGAAGAGACTTTTTTTTTTAATATTTTTTGAGAGAGCCTTATTTTGTTGCCCTCCATAGAATGCCGTGCTGTCGCAGTTCCCAGCAACCTCAAATATTTGGGTTCAAGTGATTCTCTTGCCTCAGCCTCCCAAGTGGAAGGGATTACAGACACCCACCACAATGCCAGGCTGTTTTTAGAGATGAGGTCTCACTCTGGCTCAGGCTGGTCTCGAACCTGTGAACTCAGGCAATCCACCTACTGCAGCCTCCCAGACTTCCAGGATTATAGGCATGAGCCACTGCTCCTGGCTGGAAGAGACTTTTCCATAAGGAACTATCCACCTCCCTCGGGGGGATGCCAAAATTCCACAGGAGGGCCCAAGAAATGAGGTGCTGAGCCCATTAAAATGGATATCTCTGGTAGGGTCGAGACTCAACTCCCTAAGCACTCATAACATGTTGAAAAACAATCAAAATGTTATCTCAACAACAGGAAAGAGATTTTGGTATGATCTGGAATTGTCACACTTGTCCATGGCCTAACTCACTATACCAGGCCCTGTGCTACCAATGGCTTCAAAGAAGACGTGGGTCGTCGTGGTGGTGGATACTCCAGAGTGAGGGGCTGAAACAGAAAATGTGGGGATTTTGAGACAAACTTCCTATTCATTATGTCAGGAGAACACAGACACGATGAATGTATCTTCTTTAGAGTTATTTGTACGGATGGAAATGACATTCTTTCTTGAACCTTTATCTGGGATTCTATAACAGTATGTTTTAGTAAAAATATTTTTATCATTTTTTTTTTTGAGAGAGGGTCTCACACTGTCACTCCGGCTGGAGGGCACTGGCCTGAACATAGTTCATTGCAGCCTCAAACTCCTGGGCTCAAGTCATCCTCCAGCTGCAGCTTCCCAAGTAGTTAGGACGCAAAAACAGGTCACTGTGCCCGGCTTTGTGCTCTTTAAACATAGAATTTTATATTCCCCTTTTTGGTGGAGTTTGCTTTTGCCTGGACTGAACATGGACCTGAAGTGTCTAAAGTGCTCATGAGTATTAATAACTCCCTGCAGGAAAACCAGGGGATCCAGCTATGGAGTTTCTCCTTCCTCTTCCAATTGCTGACCCAGAGGTGTTAAACAAACAAACCTACTGGGTTCTATAATTGGATTATAGCTTCCATATGAAAGCTATAAATTAGTTTCATAGTAGGGTTGAGTACACTGGATACAAGAATCGGGGGCCCGGGGGGAGATTGAGGAGGGGGAAGGGTAATTGGAGGGGCCACACCTACGGTGCGTCTTAGAAGGGTACAGGTGAAACTTACTGAATGCAGAATATAAACATCTTAACACAATAACTAAGAAAAAGCCATGAAGGCTATGTTAACCAGTTCAATGAAAATATTTCAAATTGTATACAAAAGCAGCACATTGTTCCCCATGATTCCATTAATGTTGGCAGCAATGATTTAATAAAAAATAAATAATAATAAAACCCCCTACTGTGTTCTTTCATTCAGCATTTTAATCTTTCTGCTCTAAAAAGTGAAGAGATCATTCTTTCAAAGCTTTATGAGCTGTTGAAATGAGCATTTATATTCTGAATTTAAGTTCCCAAAGTATGGCCATCTTGTCTCTATCATGTAGAACTCATGATTCACAAACATAGCTGAGTTCATTTGCTGCCAAAGTGGGGCTGACTACTGGGTGGCCCTTGGTTTGATGTAAAAGCATAAGTTTCTGTAACATCTTGAGGGCAAGCAACTATTTTAAAACTACGTTTAGGAGATTTTGATATGATCTGGATTTCTTTGGCTAATTGGATACCAAATGGCATTCAATGCCTTAAAAAAGCAGTATGAATGGTTAGAGAACATCCATTTCTTTATCAGATGGCCATTTGTTTCACTTTAATGTAAATATTCAAATCGGCCTTTATTTTTCCACAGTCTTTATGGATTACCCTTGAGGTATTAACCTAATGCCCCAAAACGTGGTTTATGGAGGTAACTTTTTAGCATAGTAATTCTTGCTTTTAAAGCACCCCAATTTTATTATAAAAATATAAAATCACTTTTGATTAACTTAATTCTACATCCAGGAACACTGACAAAAAATTTTAAAACTGCAGAGTAAAGACCCCGATAAGTGTAATCATAGAAAAGAAGCAGTGGTTAGTGGAAGAAATGTAGAACGATCTTCCTTTCATCCACACGTTTTGGAGAAATTTGGAGCTGAAAATATAAATTAATGGTTCTGTTTTGCCTTTTCAGATTGGGGGAATATTAATTGTAAACTCTTTCAGAACAAAGAGGAAAATATATTTTCCACCTACCATCTACGCTCTTTAATTCAGCTAAAGAACTATCTTAACTTTTTGGCTGTACAATGGCTGAAGCTGATGTACTTTTTATTTCAGAGAGTCTTGATTTGTCAGAAAATATAGAGTCTACTCGTTGAGTTTGGTTCAAATGCAGAAACCCACGTGACACAATCCCCTATAGTTGGCCATGAGGCCTCTTGTATGGAATTATTTACCTTTTAAGGATACCTATTTTGTTTTTATGTAATTCTCTTTGCTAGAATATTATTTTAAAAATCAAAACTCTAGGGCAGTGCCTGTGGCTCAAAGGGGTAGGGCGCTGACTCCATATGCCAGAGATGGTGGGTTCAAGCCTAGCCTCAGCCAAAAATTGCAACAACAACAACAACAAAAAATCAAGCTCAAAAGGACAATACTTCCGTGTAGTGTCCAACCCTAACATTTGCTTCTGCTTTCGGAAACGTCATTAAACATATTGAATTGGAAAATATTCATATTATATGTGACATGCTGATTTTTCACATCAAAATTCCAAGCTTCTCCTGATATGTAGTATCTTTTTTGCCTTTTTTTCCATGTCCATGCCTTTCCTATGGAACACTGGAACTTACACACATGCATGTATACATATATACACTATTTTAAATTGCACATGAGCTTTATGGACACCTGTATATGTCATCTGAATAATGGAGACTATAATGGTTCTTTCCTTGAATCTGCACACTATGCTTCTTATGATGTAGCCTAGAATATGTTGCCCTTTTTAGCATTTAATAATTGAGCTTTTGAAAATCCACAATCGGGCAGGGAGCAGAGCCTCACGAAGGTAACCCCACCACGCTGGGAGGCTGAGGCGATTAGATCCCTGGGGCTCGTGAGTTTGACACCAGCCTGAGCAAAAGTGAGACCCAGTCTCTACTAAAAACAGAAAAACTGAGGCAAGAGGATCACTTGAGCCTGAGTTGGAGGTTGCTGTGAGCTATGATGCCACAGCACTCTATCTAGGGCGACAACCCGAGACTCTGTCTCAAAACAAAGAATCCAAAATCACAGGAATTTTCCATGAAGAACTCAGGACAACTCAGCACCTTTCCCCTCTGTCCGAATGCAAGCCCTTGAAAGGGAAATCATTATATGAAAACCATTATTAATATTTTTAAAGTATGATAAAGTCATAGAATTCTGACTGGAGAAGTCATCTAGTATGATCTGTAATTTTTAAGGAAGAGAAACTAAAAAGTTCAGAGAAAATAAGCACATTGACCAAAGAACAAATGGCTGTGTTCACTGCGATGGGCAAGGCCCTGGGTCTCCAGCCTTACTGGAGCAGACGTTGTATTTGACAACTGCCTCTCTAAGGCAGGAAGGGTCCAGGCTACTGAGTGTTGTTAGAGCAACTTGGTGAACCTACTGGCTACTTTTAACAAATGTTATCTTCAAATTAATTTATATCCAGCTAGAGACAGCAGGGTGTAAGGCAGCTTGATATTTCTTGAAGGTGAAAGTGCAGAAGTATTTCATTGTCTTCTAAGCACTCAGCCCCTGGCCACTACCGGGGCTCAATGGAATTATGCTACTCTCACTTTTTCCTCCCTTTTAAAACTTCTTTCACAGTAGCAAAAGGACAGAGTAGCAGAAAAAGATGCAGAAGAACCAGGAACAGGAAACCACAGAAGAGAAACTGTTTCTTTATCTTGCTCCCTGGCAGTTATTCCTCTTCTAACAGTGACAGAGCAGAGGGGCTCATTTTGCCAGATAAGCAGCAAGGGCTGCGCTGATGATGAGTTAATGTGAAGACTGAGTACAAATTCCTTGATAATGTAAAATTTATTTCAAGGAGAAGACAATTTGAGGATTAGTGAGAAAAGCAGAGAATTGGGCTCTAAATTAGCTGTCATTAGTGGCAGGCAGAAAGGTGCAAGACCGTTGGTTGCAAGCCTGTCCCCATGGCCCTGGGGAGCTGAAGATGCAGAGATTATGGTTCTGCAGGCACGGAGAGGTTTCACTGCTTTCAGAGAAAGGCTCCCAAGTTCCATGTTTTACAGTTCAGGTTAATAGTCACTGATCTGTTGGTTAAGAACTTGGATGATGTATGGCTGGTCTGCTGACTTGAATTTAAGCTGATCTCTTATTAACTACAGGTATTTAGTTAACCCCTCTAAGCTCAATTTCCTCCTATGTAAAATGAGATTAATATTGGGAAAATATTATTATGAACAAACTTCATAAGATTGTTATGAGGTTTAAATAAAGTTATGCTTACCAAGTACTTAGCATAGTACCAAGTACACAGGAAACGTCCTGTGCCTGGTACTTAGTATCGTACCAAGTACACAGGAAACATCCTATGCTTGGTACTTAGCATAGTACCAAGTACACAGGAAACATCCTATGTCTGGTACTTAGTATAGTACCAAGTACATAGGAAACATCCTATGCCTGGTACTTAGCATAGTACCAAGTACACAGGAAATATCCTATGCCTGGTACTTAGCATTATACCAAGTACACAGGAAAAATCCTATACCTGGTACTTAGCATAGTACCAAGTATGCAGGAAACATCTTATGCTTGGCACTTAGTATTGTACCAAGTACACAGTAAACATCCTATGCCTGGTACTTATTATAGTACCAAGTACATAGAAAACTTCCTATGCCCAATACTTAACATAGTACCAAGTACACAGGAAACATTTCATGCCTATTGACATCCTGAATATTGTTTTAGCAGTTCCTGTAAAATCTTCAGGAGTACAATATTGTTCACATATTATGAAAAATACATATCATGGATTTTTGGATCCATGGATGGATATCTATGTGGATACTATTGGGAAAATATTATTATGATGTGTGATGTGTGATTTAAAAATTAGAACATGGGAAGGCTGGGCACATGGCTCTTGCCTGTAATCTTAGCACTCTGGGAGACCAGGCTGGGTGGATTGCCTGAGTTCAGGAGTTTGAGACCAGGCTGAGCAAGAGTGAGACCCTGTCTCTACTAAAAATAGAAAAACTGAGGCAAGATGATGGCTTGAGCCCAAGAGTTTGAGGTTGCTGTGAGCAATGATGAAACTCCACCCAGGGTGACAAAGTGAGACGCTGTCTCAAAGAAAAAATTAGAACATGGGAAACAAAATGTGAGAATTGGCTGGGAGGGGCTGGTTTTATGGGCTGCAAACAAGAAGCAGAGTATCAGAGCAACAGAAAGGGCTAAAGTGTATTCCTGTTGTTAAAGAACCATCTGAAATACCATAGACGAAATTGATTTAAGAGAAAAAAATAAAGCATTGCAGGTGGTTAATACACATCAAGTGCTTGTTATGTCCTATTATTTTATTTAATTATCAGAATCAATTTAGTGGTTCCATGTACTATTGCATTTCCAACAGAGGATTGGACTTGGAGTGAAGAACAAAGCTGTAAGATACATTGTTAGAGACTCTCAAGCATACAGGCTATATAGTAATGACCACGTAGACCAGAAAGTAATGGCAGAGACCTGGGCCGCCAAGAACACCCAAACTGTAGGATTTTTGTATTGGAGGTTTGGAGAAATTTCACGTTTAAAGTTTTAGCAGACACCTAAGATTCTGGAAGGTATGAAGCAAATTTGCTTCAATATTTGTCACCACAACAACCAAAAAATTTGACTAGGAGATATCAGAGCATAGTGTAGAAGATGCAGTATTGTTTTGTGTTCAGAAAAACTTGGGCTGGAACTTTATCAGGTTTGTGGTCTTGAACCCTTTTTTTTAACCTCTGTGGGTGAGTTTTATTTCCTCTTATGTAAAATAGTGACAAAGTTTCATACTTTTAAAATGTTTTTATGCATTAGAAACAGTACACAGACCAAGGACTCACCACAGTTCCTGGCCCTACTCGTTGCCCAGCAAATGATGATGTACCTGCTGCATTTAACTTAACGTAAAAGCAACTCTCAAAAGAGATAAAGGAGGGAGTGAGTGGGGCAGGTGAAATGGGGAGGAGGAGGGGGGAGAGGAAGAGATTTTCAGGAGCTCCTGCAGCAGGAGCAGAGAGAAAGGAAGTTAGCAAGAACACGGCTGGTGTCTACTCCCAGATATTTAAATGGAGTTTAATTGATTTTATGGTGATATTTTCAAGTTAATTTCTTCTTTACACATTGACTAAAAAACTACAAAGAGAATGTGCTACACCATATTGGCAGTAATAATAACAGTAACAATCATAGTAGTATAATAACGCTATAATTTTTTTTTGGAAGCAGAATCTCATTCTGTCACTCAGGCAACAGTGTCTTGGCATCAGCCCAGCTCACGGCAACCTCAAACTCCTGGGTTCAAGCCATCGTCCTGCCTCAGCCTAATGAGTAGCTGGGACTACAGGCACCAGGCACAAAACCCTGCTAATTTTTTTCTATTTTTAAAAATAATTTTATTATATCATAATAGTGTATATTGGTGCAATCATAGGGCAGAATGTGCTTCATATACAATCAGAAATATTTTTATTGTACTGTTACAGATAGCCTTCATGGCATTTTCTTGATCACTATATGAAGACATTGATAGTCTACATTTAATAAGTTTCACCAGTATCCTGCTAAGATGCACTGTAGGTGTGATCCCACTAATTGCCCTCCCTCCACCCAGCCTCCCCCACCTCCCTTTCCCCTTTCCCTGTATTCTTGTGCTATAATTGGGTTCTAGCCTTCATTTGAAAGCTATAAATTAGCTTCATAGTGGGGCTGAGTACATTGGATACTTTTTCTTCCATTCTTGAGATACTTTGCTAAGAAGAATATGTTCCAGCTCCATCCATGTAAACACAAAAGAGGTAAAGTCTCCATCTTTCTTTAAGGCTGCATAGT
>CAUYON010084944.1:0-13441 GCA_963573935.1 Arctocebus calabarensis
GTGAGCCTTTATGAATTTAAAATTAGTAATTTTCCTACTCTAGGTTACAATGTGGAGAATAGAAGAACTGACCCTCGCCTTTCACTGTCAATTCTAAGGCTGGAGGTCGAATTCCTGCCAAAATAACACTGGTTAACTAAAACATACCCTTTACATCAACTCCGTAACTGTTAGAAAAAAAAATCCCGTGGTAACCTTGAGAAGACAAAGCCTCATCTTTTATGGGTGAAGTGAGGCTCTCAATTGTCAAGCAATCCTGAGATCACCTCCAAACTCTGCCAGCCTCATTCTCCATCTGATCCTCATTAAGGTTCAAGGATCCCCCCAAGAAAAACTTCTCCATTCTAGATAGCAGTAGGTGCTGGAAACAGATGCGGAGCCCTGGAGAAAAAAAAGGAAACGCGTTCCTCTCTCCAGCCCTGGCCCCAGCTCCACTTCGGCGTCTCGCAAACCAAGGTGCTAACCGCATCCCCTACCCATGCCGTGCTCTCCGGGGCAGCGCCTTTGCTCCAAGAAGCGCTAAGGGTGCATTTTAGCTTCTCTGCGGAAAGGCACGAGGAAGCGGATCTTTGGCAGCAGGGAGGCCGTGAGGGGCAGGAGGAGTTGGGGCCCCCCTTGCACACACCCCCGCAGGGTCTAGAAGACCTTTCCGGCTCAGGTCGCAGAAGGCCAAAGCACGCCCAGCAAGGCCGGCCGCCCGGTGGCTGCCCGGGATGCTCCCTGCGGCTCGGGAGGGCCCCGGGCCAGGGCTGGGGAAGGCGGCGCGGCGGTGGGCGAGGAGGGGCGTCCGCGTCACGTGCGCGCGCTGGGGCCCCAATAAATGCCCGCGAGCGCGAGGGAGCGGCGGAAGCGCCGGGCGCCTGGCTCTCAGCGGGCGGCTGCACCGAGCGAGCGAGCGAGCGCGCCAGCCCGCCGCCGGCGTCCCCGCCGAGCCCCGCTCGAGTCCCCGCCCCGCGCTCCTGCGGATAATGCTCGGCGGCGCTCGGGCGCCCACCCCGGCACGCTGAGGAGGCAGCTCCCTCTGGCCCCGACCCGCGCTCTAACTCCGGGGCGCTTTGCCTGCCACTCCTTCGGGGTGAAGGGAGCGCGGAGGCAGTGGCTCCGTCCGCCTCCGGTCTGCGCCCGCGTAGCCGCCGGACGCGCAGTGCCGGGTCCTTCCCGAGCGGGGCGCTCGGTGTGCGGCAGTGCGGGGACTCGGGCGCTGCGGAGGCCGCCGTCCCGCCGCTCGGCTCTCCCCGGAACTTCACACTGGAGAGGTAAGGGCGAGTCCAAAACGCATCGCTGGGGTCACCTTGCCAACTTTTTCTATTTCACTTTTTTTTTTCTTTGAAAATCCTACAAAACAAAACACACAAATAACTCCTCCCCCCAACTTTTAGAGATGGTCAGGCAGGGAGGGTCAGCGTTTGAGATTAACGGAAGCCTCTTCTTGCAAGTAACTTTGCGGGTTCACCTCCCTCCGCCTCGCGCTCTCCTTTTCGGTGGAGTGAGGAGTGCTTCTGCAGCGTGTGCGAGGAGATCTTTGAGGTTACCGAGGAGCTGCTGGCGTTCGTGAGTGCAGGCCGCGCGTTAGGCGCAACCTTCCCAGGGAATGATGATTGCGATCTTGACCTGCTTCAGGATAAGAGGAGACCTCTCCCAATGACCAAACCATTCATTCTCAGTAGTTCATGGCCCCCCTGGATGCACCCTTGAATACTTGTATGAATAGCCTTTTATTAAGACATTCACCCTCAATTTCCGAATACTGTGGACTTTGTGAATGTGAACCAGAGATGGAACCCTGGAATAAAATATGCCTAAAATAAAAAATCATACTTTAAAGCTTTCTATAGAGAAACGTGGACCTCTAGATTGAAATGAAACGCTCTAAGTAGATAACATCCTTTGCAGACTATACATATATAATATATAGCCACTTGAGTCTTGTAATTAAGAGATTAGTTTGACTATTTTTTGACTCTTCAGGGTACTTTTGCCATTTATTTTTGGCCTCATGGATATTACCTGGAAATATATGTGCCTATTTTGTGGAAACAGGTATTATGAAAAGTCCTCTGGGAGGAAAAAAAAAATGAGTTGGAGATAAGTTACTCCAAAAAGCGGGTGTCTCATTTTTTGGTGTTATATAGATAAATCAAAACTGGCATACCCTTGTTGTAACTTTGTTTTCCTTTTGTTAGTATCTTGTTGGTGTCTTTGTCTTAATCGCATAACGTGTCTTTATAGCCAAAAGGAGTGGAAGAGCCTGTCTTGGAGATTTTCCCGGGGAAATCCTGAGGTCGTTCATTATGAAGTGTACCGCGGGGGAGTGGCTCAGAGTAACCACCGTGCTATTCATGGCTAGAGCAATTCCAGCCATGGTGGTTCCTAATGCCACTTTATTGGAGAAACTTTTGGAAAAGTACATGGATGAGGATGGTGAGTGGTGGACGGCCAAGCAAAGAGGGAAAAGGGCCATCACAGACAATGACATGCAGAGTATCTTGGATCTTCATAATAAATTACGGAGTCAGGTGTATCCAACAGCTTCTAATATGGAGTATATGGTAAGGAAATTTTTCAAGTGGTATGTACAAAAGAAATATTTATTCATGTTTTCAGTCATCACAGATAAATTTTCTCACGCTGGTCCTTAATCTCTATTTGTTCAGAATGGCCTTTAAAAAGTAGATTTTCTTTGAAGGTATCTTCCTCTGCATATTCTTTTATTAGCAATCCTCTTGTTTCTGAGAGCTCTTGGAATTTCAGAGTAGAATTAAACGTCTTTAGATGTAATGTTTGTCCTAGGTACTCTAAATGGTACTCTTACCCAGAAGGTTATCATACTGAAAATACTGGTTAGTTGCTGTATTTTAAGTGACTTAATAGACAAATTGCTTCCTAATTTCCAACTGATAGAACCTTCTTAGGAATAGCGGGTCTGGAAAATTCAGAGATTAATAATTTCAAGAGCTTTTTGGAGTGCCTATATGGGTGTGTGTGTATACGCATACATACGGTGTATATCATTTTTGATGGGCCTTGTTCTCTTACAAATATGTAAATGACATGCAACATATGGTTGCTATATGTTAAACAGTACTTTGGAAATGGCATTTTCCCCCTGGATTTATTATTTGAAGTATGAAAATAAGCCTAGGTAAATGATTAAATAAAACTATGTGCCCATCCTTAATAACCTTATATTTACTCTTAAAATAAATTGGCAAGCTTAAGAAACAGAATCACTTAAGGCCAACAGTGTATAACTCAATATACTATTTATTTCATACCCTGAATATTTAGAAAACATAAAAAAACCTATTATATATATTTTTCCGTGAATTAGGAATGTACTAATGAAGGCTGGTAATAGTTATTGGGGATGGCAAAGTTTCTTTAATGAACATTGGAAATGGTATTTCTCCTTTGGGTGCTTTGAAGTTTGCAGTTAATTTTAATGCATGCTGGTTTTTCTTCTTTCCTGCATTTCCATTAGTTTTGATGCCTCTTCTTCATTTAGGTAACTTTCAGGAAACATGGAAGATCTAGGTTTCCATTACTTATTATAAAATATGCTATTGTATTAACTTTTCCAAGAAAAAAAAAATCACCCAAAAAATAGTAAGTAGCACTGAAAAGAACTCATCAGAGGTTAAGAGTTGGAACCCAGAAACTAGGCTGTATAGATGTAATTTATACTGACACCCATCAGCTGTGTGACTTTTGGCAGTTACTCATTTTTCTCCACATCACTGGCCTCGTGTCTAGAATGTATGTTCACCCCAGGGGTGGTCGTGAAGTTTAAATTAGATAACCTGGGCAAAGTTTAGCTCATTATCAGGCGTACTGCAAAGTCTCAGTAAAGGTTACTAGGACACATATTACTCATTTTATGTCTCCTACTGTTTAAATATGATATCTAAGGACATTGTTCTCAAAATTCTACGCAGGATATGACATCTGTGATATCTCATATTCCTTCTTGTATATTTTATAAAGTGTTTGTCCAAAGTGAAAAATTCTATGACTTCTTCATCTGTGAGACTTCAAACAGAAAAGCCAATTATGGAATCTTTCCAACCAGGCCAGCCACTGTCTGCCTATTCCATGTGCATAGGTATTTGATTGCATTTTATTTAAAATAAGAAAGAACTTGGAAGTTTAAACCCACAAAAAGAAATCTGAGAATATTTGTGTGTGTTTTAAGTAATATGGAAATCATGAAAAAACAGTTCTGTGATTTGTTTTTATGTCTGACTTCCAAAAAGAAATTGCTTATTGTATGATGTCTGCTCTGGGATGTTTATATGAGTTTCATTTTAGTTTCACTAGTTTCATTCTATCCTTGAAATGTAGACTCAGAAATCAGCCAGGGTTTATATTGTGTTGCCCTTAGATACTGTTAGCACTAGAATGGTGTCTAAGCCATTAACTAGACTCCAGAGGAGTGCATTGCCCATGCGTGTGCACCACGGCAACACATTTTCTAGAATGAAGGTTTAAGGGGAAGTCTAAAATAACAATACTATTTTATTTGAAATACTGTTGATTTAAGTATTTAATAGCAATGTAAGTATAGACGTCGATCATGCTTACATAAATACAATTTATTAAAAGTCACTTAAAATTATTTATTCTGAGAAAACAAATTTAAAAAGAGGCTAAAAAGCTAATTCCTATAAAATCGGCAATGTCCTAAGATAAGTGTCACCAGGGGCTTGAATAGAGTCTTAGTTACAGTTGGTCATGTTCGAGTCTTACTTACGCTTGGTGTGTATTTTACTCTATTCTTTGTCCTTGAACCTGTAGCAGTCAAGTTACACCCACACTTAGTAACATTACATCCCTGCCGTACTTTTTCATTTAACTTGTAGTGTTACAAATTGAAAATGAAAAGCCCTATTTTCCCTTGAAGAGCTTATAGGTTGAGAAGAATAGACACATTTGAAAACTTTCTAGTAAGCAAGGACACAAACCTGTGCGTTTATGTGTCTGGATAAAGCGAAGGGAGCACAGAACAATGGGTCTTTCCTAATTATGAGAGAGAATCAGTGGGGAAGATGAGGTATATGTTGTTTCTTGAAAGTGGTCAGGGACGTGAATGGATTGAAAGAGTGGAAGGTAGATGTCATTTAGAGGAAGAGGAATAGGAAAACACAGGGTGGCAGGAATTTTCCAGGCTAGTTGTAGTGAAGGAGAAGCAGATGAGGTTGATGGAAGATCGTGTGGCAGAATTAGGCAGCAGGGAAATGAATTATTAGTGATAGGAACCAGTAATCCTAAGCAAGGGGATTACCTACATTTAATCTAGGGTAAATTGAGAAAGTGGGTCATCCAGTGAACCTGTTGCTGAAGATGCAGTTGATTCTGGAGGAAAAAAAGGATGAGTGTTGTTTTCCCCCTTGGTTAAATCAATGAAAGAATATAAACCTCACAGGTTGTAATGAGATAGACGTTTGATGCTGCTGAATAGGTTCATTTTCTTCCAGGCTTTCCTCCCACGGAAGGAAAAGCTTATCTCATGTCTATATTTGGTGCTTATCTCATGTCTATATTTTCTTGCCATCTCTAAAAAGCTTGTTCTCCAGCTTTTCCTTTTGGTCCTTCTCTTTGGCCTGACCTACACTTGACTTTACCATACACCTTTGTGACTCCACATTCTATGTCTTCACCCAACGACACTGTCTTTGAGCTTCATTTTTCTATATCCTACTGCCTTTTGTATCATACCTATGTGGTATTATTCCAAAGTTATTTAAGCCAAAAATGTCTGAAAAGAAACCTAAATAAAAAAACTATAAAAAAAGAAAAAGAAACCTAACCACCCTAACTGCCTCATCCTTTCCCAACACCCTCACCTGTCTACCTGCCTCCCTTCTTAGGTTCTTTCCAAGTTTATGTCATCAACATCTGCTCAGCCCTAAGAATCATACAAACTTCCCTGCTCTCAACTGGACACATTTTCAATTCCTGCCACTCATTTCCATGTAAAATATATATACAAAAAACATAAGTATGCAATTACTTGCCAAGTTGTATAGATTCTCTCTCAAATATCTTTTGAATCCATCACTTTCATTTCATTTCATCCTAATATTTGCTTGTTATATCACTCCTACATTGTTACTACAGCTTCACACCTAGCCAACCATGACAATCCTTTCCTACTTTATTTCTAATTTAGGCCACTCTCTTCACTGTTCCTAAAGCTGACTTTTCCCTCACACAGATCTGTGTTGGTTGTTCAGCTGCACATAAGTTCTTTTGACTGCTGGCTGCTTGCAAGAGGGCTGCTTAAGGCCCACCGTGTTAGCTTCCAAATGGAAGTGCATGTGCTGTTGTCCGCTCATAGTGCTGCCTCTGTGTCTCTTTGCTTGTTCCGTGGCCTTTATGCCTGGAATCCCAGAGCTTCCTGTCTCTTCCTAACAAACTCTAATCACCCAAGACTAAGTTCAAAGGTTGTCTTTCCCATAAAGCTTCCTCTGTTACACTCATTCCTCTGAAGATTGAAGCCTATTGATAGTATTAAAGTTTTGTTGCAATAAAATACTTACATGTCTGTTTTCCTTTCCAAGACTTTGAGTTCCTTCAAGGGTAAGGATCATACCTTATTGATCCTTATAACCCAGAGCCTCGTACATAGACGAGGTATTCAAGAAATGTTTGTTGATTGAATTGATTGCTGAATGCTCACTAAATATGTGTTGAATTAACAAATAGATGAAAGGATAGGTGAGATTGTATATGAGATGAATATGGAGAATACGTATGAAAGAGGAATTATAATAACAAAAGTCTGCAAGGAAGAATACCACTGAAACTAGAGATACTGATACAGGAAATTGGAAACATTTGAGAAGAAGGCATAACTACTTCAAATAATTCAGAGTTTTTTATTTCTATTTTTTACATATTCATGGGATGCTAAGAATTGTTCTGGAATATAGAGCTCCTGAGCTAATAATAAAGGTATTCGAATGTTGTGGGATTTAAATAATAAAATGAATTAATGAGTCTTTACTCCCTGTTACAAATTTCAAATCTATAGCCTCTAAAACATTATAGATTGACTAAAATCCAAAATAGATTACTATTTAAGTCTAGAATGTACTTTAGTAACCAGGGCACTTGACCTTAGAAAGGACACATGGGCCAATTACATACATCATTTCTTGCTCTTACTTCTGCTCCCTTGTCTTTTTGAGAACTGGGAGGGCTGATGGCTGTATGTATTCACCCTCTCACCTCACTGATGGACGAGGATATGGGTAGAACTGTGGCAAGGCACTTTTCCAAATGTAGACCAAAATCATCTGACTACCTTTCTTTTGAGCCAGATAACTGATGGTGCTTTCAGTCTGTGGTGACCGTTGATGGAAACAGTGGCTTGGTTCCGGTCTGTTACTTACAGTTTTTCCTAAGGCCAGATTTAAAAGTGGAAAGCATTCTGTTTTGCTTTGTTTTTTCTGGGCTTCTGTACAGAAGATAATTCCTGAAACTGAATATGGGATAACTACTTTGTTGAACAGATTGATCCTAGTCTGGAATATCCAAAAGTTATTCTTAGCTTGTGTGTTGCTCTGTTTATTCCCACAAATCTATATTTTTAGATATTTGCCATAAAGCAATATACATCCAGGAAGGAAATGTGGATAAAGAAATTATGGCCTCACAATTTGTTTACCCATAGTACATGTCTTGGTAAAAGTGTCAGGAAATCATTGCAATTAAGGTTATTACAGTCCTTGATTCTTAAATAATAGTTGTCTGTCTGTATGCTAGTACTTACCTGGTATTTTCAAAAAATAATATTTTTATCTTTTATTGATATATACTATCTTTATGCACTTACATGTACAAGAAATCTCTTTATTGATTTAAAAACTATCATTGACTTTTTAAGTTATTATATTTTTATAAATTTAAAGTAGCTTATTTAATTTTCATAAAGTCTTTTATGCTTTCTTTTAATAGTATTTATATAATTTAACTTTTTGTAGGGGGAGATAGAGTCTCCCTTGGTCACCCTTGGTAGATGCTGTGGCATCACAGCTCATAGCAATACCAATTCTTAGGCTCAAGTGATTCTCTTGCCTCAGCCTCCCAAGTAGCTGGGACTACAGGTGCCCACCACAACACCTGGCTAGTTTTAGAGCCAGGGTCTCACTCTTGCTCAGGCTGGTCTTCAACTACCAAGCTGAGGAAATCCATCCGCCTCAGCCTCCCAGATTGTTAGGATTACAGTAGTGAGTCACTTGCCTGGCCTACGATAACATTTTAAGTATCTTTGTAGAATTAAAAAAAATACAAAACCTTAATTTGAATAGTTTATATTAAGACATTGACCCTTTAATGTATTTTTGTTTTTGAAAATTACCTGATAGATCCAAAGCCTACAGGAAGAAAATAACATTATGGGCCAGTTCTATTTAATTGAGTAAATAGTTACCTTGGAGTTCTGGGAGATTAAAGTTTCTCCCTTAAATGTTGACATAGCCATACATCTAAGTGTTTAAATACAAGAGAAGAAAAGTAATTTCAATAGGAGAAGGGAATATTCAGAGTCAGAAAAATGCCACAAAATTTTGGAATTTCATTGTTATTTATTCCTTCATCCAGCATGTATTGAGAGTTTGCCAAACACTATGTAAGGCCCAGTAGTAAACATTACAAATATCCATCTTTGCATGGAACAGACGTGGTGAAGGCTTTGACTGAGCAAGGGGGCCCATGTCTCTGACAGAGAGTGAGCATGGGAAGTGTATATGAAATGAGATCAGAGATTTAATTGTACAGGGCAGATGTAGGTCATTGTAAAGACCCCCACTTTTAGTCTGAGAGGTAAGAAGCCATTTGATGTATTTGGACAGAAGAGAAGCATGGTCTTGCTTATGCTTAACGCAAGATCATTCTGGCTTTGTTGAGAACACACTTCAGGTGGTTGGAGGAGGGGCACATCTTTGAATGGAAAGACAAAGTGATTGTAATAATCCATATGGCAGGTGAGTGGAGTGGTAGCCAGGGAGGTGGGGAGAAGTGCAAAAGAGTGTGACTATTAAACCCCTTTGTGACCATAACATTAATCTTGAAAAACTGAAGGATGCCTGTTGCAAGATGAATGAAACTGACTTGGCTGGGAGGCAGCCAGTAGGCTGGGATTTCCTGTGTCTGCTGCAATATCTAAATCTATCCAAGCCTTGGCTACTGTGTTTTGAAAACTGATGGCAGTTTCCATTCTAGTTTAAATATTAATGAGGAAGATTCTGGCTCCTTCAACTTGCAGGGACTTCCAGACTAGTTGCAGAGATTCCAGAAATCACCATTTACTCGGTACCCATTTTACCAACATAATTATAAGAATCAGAGGAGGTGGAACTCAACTTCTGCCTTCCCACGCTTCCTAGGATAGAGATGCCTACACCTTTCCCACCTAGTATGCCCTTCTGTCCCCAACTCCGGTCTCGCCCCTCCTTCCCTCCATAAACAACAGAAGGTGAGAACTTTAGCGTGAGAAGTACAATAGGAAGTGGTCCAGTTCCTGTCCAGTAATCACCATTTGCACAATCATAGGGAATATAATTGGATTTTATTTCATTTTGGAGGGAGCACAGACAGATTTTGGTTGTAGGATGTGACTGTACAGTTGAGGAGCTGGAAGCACTGGCATTGCCATTTTCTAAGGTAGGGAAGGATGTGCAGTTTTTGGTGGAGAAAGCTGGAGCTTAATTTTGAACATATTAAACGTGAGATTTAGCTTAAATAAGCAATTTAATATGTTGAATATACAGGTAGACATACAACAATTACATATATGTAAGCCAGTATCAGACATAAAATTAGGATTCATCAGCGTTTGCATGGTATTTAAAGTTGTGAGGAGAGAAGAGATTTCAAGGGAATGTGCATAGACAGATCTTTGGCTTCTGTGAGCCCTTGACACACTTTAAAAGTGTAGAGGAAGAGAAGGTGAAGTGGAACGAGGAGGGGAATTGAGAATTAGAGAGAAAACCAGAGGAACAGCAGAAAGTATGATCAACTCTGTCCAAAATTCTGCTTATGAAATTCAATTAAAAATGCAGATAGGACAATATTATAACATTTTGCAATATGGGAGCTGCTAGAGATCTTATAAAACAGTTTTGGTGTTAATGGTCCAAGAGTGGTTCAAGAATGGGATGAGAGAAATTAACATGCTTACTCATCTGTTTGTTTATCAAATATGCAGCATCTCTGTGGGCTAGGTGGTATCCACAATCTTAACTCTTTTCCAGCCAAAAGTTTTCAACTTAGTTTTGGAAGAGATAATTCAATTAGGGAATATATTTCAAATTTTATGACAGCAATAGGAAAATGTAATTACATAATATTTTTTGCAGTTGCCTTAACTGACTACCTCCATTAAAAACTGAAAATATTAATTTATAATCATATATAATCAAGGTTAAGAGTAGCGTTTAGTTCAGGGATAGTCTCTCTTTAGTGTTGTTGAGGCTATGCTATGTCACGTATTTCTTAAGGGAATTATGTAACAAAATACACAAAAACAGCTATGATTTAATTTAAAAAATAAAAAAGTTACAGATGTTAAAAAAATATATAATTCAAATTTTCTCTCTGTCTTTTTTTTTTTTTTTTGAGACAAGAGTCTTAACCTTGTTGCCCTTAGAAGAGTGTCATGGCATTATTCCTCACAGCGACCTTGAATTCTTGGGCTCCAGGGATCCTCTTGCCACAGTTGGTTTTGTTTTTTTCATTTTTAGTAGAGATGGGGATCTCACTCTTGCTCAGGCTGATCAAATTCTTGTTTTTAATGATTTTAGTAACTCAAAGCCAAGTGATTATAAAAATGATTGTAGGTCATTGATTCACATATATTATGTGTGTACATATATGTACTTTTTAGCTTATGGAAAGAAAAATGAATATTAAAGTGGTAATGAATTATCTGATGAGAATATTTCAGTATTTGTGTCTAAGTAACTATTTTTTGACAATAATTTTAACAGGCTACAGTAAACCTTTTTTATAATTGATTAGAAGTTTGTTGTTCTTATTGATAAATGTGTGTTTAGGAAAATACATTTAATTCAACAAATATTGATTGAGCATTTATGTGGCAGGAACTATTCTTGATGCTGGAGAATACATTATAGTGTATAAAAAGTTTGACAAGTTAAAGGAAATAAGCAGAGTGAATTGACAGAGGATGGTAGAGGTGGACTAATCATGAGTAGTTGAGGAAGGCTTTTCTGATGGTGGCTTTGGGTCCAAGAGCTCACTTAGAAGGAGTCAGATAAATAAAGATACAGGAGACCTATCATTCTAGGCAAAAGGAATACCAGATAAAAAGAGCTTAAGTCAGGCTTGGCACCTCTAGCTCAAGCGGCTAGGGTGCCAGCCTCATATACCAGAGCTGATGGATTTGAATCCAGCCTGGGCCCACCAAATGACAGTGACAACTACAGCCAAAAAAGAGCTGGGCGTTGTGACGGGTGCCTGTAGTCCCAGCTACTTGGGAGGCTGAGGCAAGAGAATCACTTAAGCCCAGGAGCTGGAGGTTGCTGTGAGCTGTGACGCCATGGCACTCTACCCAGGATGACAGCTTGAGACTCTGTCTCAAAAAAAAAAAAAGAGTTTAAGTCAGGAGTAAAGCCGGAATTTCACAAAGAAGCCTGAGTGGCTGAGTTTTATTCAGGAATGGGGGAAGTATTAGAAGCATGTGTGTAATTTTTTTGTACCTTACAGGTGAGAAAAAATTTGTATTTTATTCTGAGCGAAATGGAGAGCCATTGGTTAGTTTTTTTTTTTTTACAAGGTACTGGTCTGTTCTTCTTTCCATTTTTATAACGTTGCTCTGACTACTCTTAGAGAATGGTCTGAAGGAGAGACAAGGCTGAAAGCAGAGAGAGGACCTGGAAGCTATTGCAGTTCTGTGTGAGGGATCATGGTGACATGATCCAGGGTGAAAATGGTAAAGTTGGGGAGAAACGGCTAGTTTCAGGGTCTGTTTTAATGAGATTGCTGGCTGGTTTAATGGATAGCTTTATTACGAACAGTAACAAGTAAAGAGGAATCTGGGATGTTCTTGGATATTTACAAGCACTTGGGGGGATAGTGCTTAAATGCATTTTCTTGAGACAGAAGGAGAAACCAGAGAAAGCGAAGATGAAATCACGCATTTCTTTTGGTTAAGCTTTGAGATGCATGCCATCTGAAGTTGCTTTTAATGGTCAGTGCAGAGGCCAAACTCCATAAAAATGTGAACATCACACAGATATTATTAGGAACTGTCTAAACTGAACTGACTGAACAATATCCTCCAAGGAGAGAAGACTTTTATGGACAAGGCCTGGATGCCATAGATTGAGGCTGGGGCACAGCACTCTGTAAGGGTTGAGGAGAAAGGAAAAGTTAGCAAAGCAGCTGAGAACAAGTGGTTGGTAAGGTTGGAAAACGGCAGAATGTTGTCCTGGAAGTCAGGTTTAACAAGAGAGAAGTCAACTTGTCTCACTGTTGATGAGAACCTGCATAAGATGAAGAAGAAAAATCAACAATGGTTTTATCAGTACTGAGGTCATTGGAGATCTTTCTAAGGCTCTTTCCAGAGGTGAGGTCTGCACAGAGTCTTGTTTAGGAGGTAGGAGGAGAAGGGAGCTGAGGGAATAGAGAAGTGATTTTAACTTCTCTGGATGATGCTGCTGTGAAGGAGATGAGAGAAATTGGAGAATAGCTGGAGGGAAATAAGGGAAGCTTTCATTTTTGTTTTTTAGAGAGTATGTTTTTAGACTGATAATAGTGAGCAGATTGAGAAAGCATTTGGCTTAGAAAGAAGAAAATATAAGTTCAAAGTCAGTTCATTTATTCTGGCGGGAAAGGCTGAGGTTGTTGAAAGAGGAGCAGGTGGTTTGCAGTATCTATTTTTAAAGGATTCAGATGTTAGATACAGATGCAGACCAAACGGTGTGCTTGAGGTACACCTTACAAATTGAATGCTAAGTACAGATAGTTGTATAGGTATCTAAAAATGAAATTTGGAATTATGGAAACTACTGACCCAAATAATGTAACTTGGATCAGTGGGTTACTAAACTGACCAAAAATAAGACCCCCAAACTATGATCTGATGGATCTTACTTTTTTTTCCTCTTTTGACTAGTTCACATAATCAATAAGGTGTTATTAAGTCAGTTACTTGCACATACATGGGTATTGGGAAAAATACAGCAGATTGTCCATATTGGCTGCTCATCAGTCTGAAAAGCAAAACTTTTAGTAGGCTTTACATGCTTTATATTTTAAGTTTTTTTTTTTTTTATTAAATCATAGCTGTGTATAATAATGCAATCATGGGGTACAGTGTGCTGGTTTTATATACAATTTGAAATATTTTCATTGAACTGGTTAACATAGCCTTCATGGCATTTTCTTAGTTATTGTGTTCAGACATTTATATTCT
>CAUYON010084946.1:0-31951 GCA_963573935.1 Arctocebus calabarensis
GAGCTGTGACACCACCTCACTATACTGAGGGCAAAAAGTAAGACCCTTTCTCTAAAAAAAAAAAAAAAAAAAAAAAAGCTACTGATTTGTGAGTATTGATTTTTGTATCCTGACATGCTACTGTATTCCTTGATCACTTCTAAGACTTTTGTGGTTGAGTCCCTGGGGTTTTCCAGGTATAAAATTATATCATTTGCAAAGAGCGAAAGTTTTATCTCCTCTGACCCTATTTGTATATCCTTGATCACCTTCTCTTGCCTGATTCCAATGGCCAAGACTTTCATTACATTGTTAAAAAGCAGTGGAGACAATGGGCAACCTTAGCCAGTTTCTGATCTGAGTGGAAATGTTTTCAATTTTACTCCATTCAATATGATATTGGCTGTGGGTTTGCTGTAGATGGTCTCTATCAGTTTAAGAAAAGTCCCTTCTATGCCTATTTTCTTAAGTGTTCTGATCATGAAAGGATACTAGATATTGTCAAAGGCTTTTTCTGCATCTATTGAGACAATCATATGGTGTTTGTTTTTTAGTTTAGTTTTCTGTTTATGTGATACATTAAATTTTTAGATTTACATATATTGAAACAACCTTGATAAGACCCACTTGGTCATGGTGTATAATTTTTGACACAATTTGATGTGTTGCTGGATTCTGTTTGCTAGGATCTTATTGAATATTTTTCCATCTATGTTCATTAAAGATATTGGTCTATAGTTTTCTTTTCTTGTTAGGTCTTTTCCTGGTTTGGGGATCAGGGTGATATTTGCTTCATAGAATGTGTTGGGAAGTATTCCTTCTATTTGATGTTTTGGAAAAGGTTAAATAATATCAGTACTAGTTGCTCTTTAAAGGTTTGGTAGAACTCTGACATGAAGCCATCTGGTCTCAGACTCTTCTTTTGGGGGAGATTTCATATACTTGATTCTATTTCAGTATTGATATAGGTCTGTTCAGCATTTCCGATTCTTTCTGATTGGGTCTAGGAAGTTGGTGTGTTTCCAAGTATTAGTCAGTTTCTTTCAGATTTTCATATTTCTGAGAATAAAGTTTTTTGTAGTATTCATTAAGGATTGTTTGAATTTCTGAGGTGTCTGTTGTTATTTTGCCTTTGTCATTTCTGATTGATGATACTATGGACTTTAATTCTGCTCTAATTTTAGTTATTTCTTTTCTCCTGCTGGGTTTGTGGTTGGAACATTTTTCCTTTTCCAGTTGCTTAAGATGTACCATTAAGTTATTGAATTCCTCTCTTTCCATTCTCTTGAGGAAGGCTTTCAATGCTATAAAGTTCCCTCTCAGGACTGCCTTTGTAATATCCCACAGGTTCTGATAATTCGTGTCTTCATTATTGTTTTGTTCCAAACATTTGGCAATTTCCTTTTTAATCTCATATATGACTCAGCTGTCATTCTGCATAAGGTTATTTAGTTTCCATGTCTTTGTGTGAGTATGCAGATACCTGTTATTGGTGAGTTCAACTTTTATTATATGATGATCCGAGAAAATACAAGGAATAATTTCTATACTTTTAAATTTTCTGAGGTTAGACTTGTGACCTAAGATGTGATCAATTTTGGAGGATGTTCCATGGGCTGATGAGAAGAATGTGTATTCAGTTTTGTTAGGATGAAATGTCCTGTAGATATTTGCTAAATTCAATTGTTGTATGGTGAAGTTTAAGTCCAAAGTTTCTTTGCTGAGCTTCTTTTTTGGAGGATCTATCCAACAATGCCAAAGGGGTATTAAAGTCTCCAACTGTTATGGTGCTGGAAGATAGTAAATTGCTCATGTCTGTTAAGGTCTCCCTTATAAGTTGAGGAGCATTCTGGTTGGGTACATAAATGTTAATAATTGACATCTCATCATGTTGAGTGTTTCCCTTAACAAATATGAAGTGACCATCTCTGTCTTTCCTTATGTTGGTTTAAAGCCTAATCTATCTGTAAATAAAATTGTCACCCCTGCTTTTTTCTGATTTCCGTTTGCCTGGATCACAGATGCCCATCCCTTCCCCCTGAGTCTACCTTTATCCTTTAAGGTAAGATGAGATTCTTGTATTCAGCAGATATCTGGCTTGAGTTTTTGTATCCAGTCAGTCAACCTGTGCCTCTTTTTTTTTTTTTTTTTTTGAGACAGAGCCTCAAGCTGTCACCCTGGATAGAATGCTGTAGCATCACAGCTCACAGCAACCTCCAATTCCTGGGCTCAAGCGAGTCTCCTGCCTCCACCTCCCAAGTAGCTGGGACTACAGGCGCCCACCACAATGCCCGGCCATTTTTTGGTTGCAGCCATCATTGTTGTTTGGTGGGCCCGGGCTGGATTCAAACCCGCCAGCTCAGGTGTACGTGGCTGGCGCCTTAGCCCGTTGAGCCACAGGCGCCGAGCCCAACCTGTGCCTCTTAAGAGGACAGTTTAAGCCATTCACATTAATTGAGAGTATTGATAAGCCTGGTAGTATTTTGAGTGTCAAGTTTTTTGAAAGTCCAGTTGACATTTTGAATCTTTTCACCACTATGGAAATTGGGTTTTGGTCAAGAAATTCAGTGTGAGTTTACTTTTTTGGTAGAGCATTGTTCTGGTCATTATGGAGAATGAGTCTGAGGATATCCTGAAGAGCCGATGTGGTTATGGCAAATTTCTTCAGTATGTGTACGTCAGTAAAGTATTTATCTTGTTAATTTAAATGAAGCTCAATTTAGCTGGATACAGGATCCTGGGCTGAAAGTTGTTTTGTTTTAGGAGATCGAAGGTCAATGACCGTCCTCTTCTTGCTTGAAAAGTTTTAGCAGAAAGATCTACAGTCATTCTAATATTCTTCCCCTTGTAGGTTATGATTTTCTTACATCTGGCTGCTTGCAGGATTTTCTCCTTCATATTAACTTTGACAAAGTTAATTACAATGTGTCTAGAAGATGCATTATTTGGGTTGAGTAATGCTGGGGTTGTGAAACTCTCTGCTATCTGAATTTCAGTATTCCTTGCCATGCTTGGGAAGTTGTCCTCAATTATCTCTTGGTGTAGAGTATATGTGCCTTTGGGACCATCCTCTTCTCCTTTAGGGATTCCTATGAGGCAAATGTTTGCTCTTTTGGAGTGGTCCTACAATTCTCTCAGGGAATGATCCATTTTTGCCCTCCACTTCTCTTCCTCTTTGAGCATTTAGGAGCATTCAAAAGCTTTGTCTTCAATGTCAGAAATCCTTTCTTCTGCTTGCTCCATTCTGTTACTGAGGTATTCTACTGTATTTCTTAGATCTTTGAGGGCTGCAAGTACTTGCCTCTGTGTCAAAATCTTTGATGATTTTGTCTTTGAATTCATTGAATTCTTGAGACAACTTTTTGAATTGCTCCTTGAATTTCTAATTCCATCTTTACCTCCATTCTGTTAATTGTATTTGCAATCCAAATTCTGAATTTGATTTCTGACATCTTAGCTATTTGTTTATGAATGGAATCATCTGTTGTGTCTCCTTTGTAATTCCTTGGGGGAGTTGATCTACTCTGATTATTCTTGTTGCCACAGTTTTTCCTCTGATTCTGCCACATGATTATTTTTCACCATTTGGCTAGAGAAGCTGGCAAGGTAAAATTGAATTGAGGGCTCCTGGAGTTGTAATTAACCAGCTCTTTACCAAAGAACTGGGACTGGTGATTTGGCTTTTCCCTTAGAGCTTTACAAAGGTCCCATTTAGAACTATTGCCTGAAACTCTGGACACCTGCTTGGTGTGGTGGGGCTAGATGATGCTGACCAGTATTCAGCTAGTTTCTGTCTAATCCTAGTGAATCAGTGGCTTTGGGCTGAAATCTCAGCTGTGGAGATATATAAGCAACTAAGACACCCCACACTCCACAGGCGACAACTGGAAGGGGAGAATCCCACACTCCCACAACAACACAGCCAGGGTACAACCTTGGTGGGTCCCTGGGTGATCGGCCCAGGTCAAGATTTCCAAACCCCTTTTCCCAGTCAACACAAACGCCAAACAGGCGGGAAAGTTCAAAAGATCTTCAGCATCTAGGCAGCAGGTGTCCCCTGGCAGCTCAATTTGACCCCAGGGGGAGGGACCATGGAGCTGCCACCACTGTCAGGGGAGGTGCTGCCACTGTCGGGGGTGGTGCCACAGTTCTGAGGTATTGCTGTGTGCAGGTCGCAGGAGCAGAGGGAGATGGAGGGTGTTGCCACTGGCTGCAAGGGTCACAGGAGCTGAGTGGGGGAACTGGAGGGCAGAGCCACTGACCCCTGGCCTCAGGAGCTGAGTGGGAAGTCAGAGGGCAGGGTTGCTGGCCTCTGGGGGCCTCAGGGGTCTCAGAGCTTGGTGGGGAGCTGAAGGGTGAAGTTGCCAGCCATGGGCCTCAGGAGCCAGACAGGGAGCTGGGACAGGGAGTAGCTGGCTGTGGGTTGGGTGACCAGGTGTCACTGGTCATGGCCGTGGGTCACAGAGGCTGGGAGTCAACAGCCACGGGCCCTGGGTCTCAGGAGCTGGGTGGAGAGCCAAAGGGTGGAGTCTCCAGCCCTGGACTGTGGGAGTCACTGGCTGTGAGCTGCACATTGCAGAAGCCGGATAGGAGTCACTGGCTGCTGGCTGTAGGTCGCAAGCACTGGGTGGGAGTCACTGGCCATGGGCTACAGATCTCAGGAGCCAGGTGGGAGTTGCTGGCTGTGAGCCTCATGAGTGACAGGAGCATGGTGGGGAGCTGAGCCACCCACCTTGAGGTGCTGAGCCAGGGAGCCGGTGGGGCATGGTCCCCGATGGTCGGTAGCCCAGGACCAAGCTATGCCCTTTCCAACATGGGACATGTCTCTCTTCCCTTGTGACTCCCTGCCTCTGTTAAAGTTATAGTTTCAGTGCAACTGTCTCACAGCTCATGAGGTGCCCTGCCCTAGCAGAAATCTGCCAAACACTCCAGATTTTGCAGGGGGTAGTCTTCCAGGCCTCCAGGAGGGAGGGAGGGGTGGATTGGGAGTTCAGGAAGATAGGGAGAATATTAGATCAACTTTTGGCCCAGGCAAGAGACTGCCTGGGCTTGCAGCAGTATCTCTCCATGGAGGGAGTCCCGCCCTCAGTCATTCTCTCCCCTTTGGTGAAACAAAAGGTCCTCTGTTCTCCACTCACCTCAAGTCACTCTCCTGGGGAGGGAGGGGAAGGATTCCCATCCTCTTTGGGATGGGTTTTATACCTGAAATTTGTTTCCTTGGAGTCCCAGCTTATCACAGCAGGGGTGATGTGAACCTATCAATCCTCTCTCTCTGCTCAGTTCCCAATCTTCTGCTTTATTGGTTTTTTTCTGGCTATATTTCTCCCGGTGGATGGGAACCTCTGTGAAAGCTGGCTTCAGTTGGCCATCTTGCCTCCCTCCTTCCAAAGAAGAATAATTTTATCTCTTTCCAATTATTATAACTCTTAAAAACTAGTGTAATGTTGAAGAGATGCCATAATAGGAGTTTCTTATTTTATAATATAAGTTTTTTAAAATTATGTTATATAAAAATGATTTTATAATGAATGTTTATATAAATGATTATTTCTTCGATCTATTAATTAATTCCTGCATTAGGAGACCATGTGTGTTATCTCCCTTTTGCTAATATAGGGAAATAATATTAGACATTCTGATGTTGAGTTATTTAAACATTCCTGAGATAAACCCTACTTGGCCAAGATGTATATTTTATGCACTGCTGAATTTAGTTTCTTAGTATTTAATTATCTTTGCATTTATGTTCACAAATGTCTTGGTCATTTATGTTCATAAAGGATTTGCCTGGCCTTACCATGAAGTATGTTAAAAATTCATGAAATGAATTCAATAGCTATTTCAATCTTTATATTACTGTAAAGAAATTTATAAAGTGAGGATTGTGCATTTCTTAAAAGTTGGTTGAAGCATTATCTAAAGTTATCTGAGTCTGGTTCCTTTAGGATAAGGTGACCTAATTTCTTTAATGTTTTTTAGCTTTATAAGGTTCTAGCTTTTTAAGTCAGCTGGAGAAAACTATCCTTTATTCAAAATACCTGTAATGATTTTTAAAAGCTTCTTTTCTTTTATGCTTTTCTTCTAAATGCTTTTTTTTTATTGTTGAGGATTCATTGAGGGTACAAAGATCTGCATTACACTAATAGCATTTTTCAAGGAAGGTCCCTCTTATAAATGTGTTCCTCTCCCAAGAAGTGCATTTTTAATACAAATTTTAGAAAAAAAGGACTCATAGGTCCCAAGTATCCATCAGCCAGTGCGATCTCCTACTTCCCTCACTATTCTATAATCCAAGTCAAAACCTTTATTCAATCATTTTGCTTTCTGATTAGCATTTTATAAGAAAGGCTGAGTCCAATTTATTGATTTTTAAATTTTTACATTGATCATGACTTTATAGCAATCATGCTTTATTTACATAAATACAGAATTTCTTTACCTGAGCATTACATTCTTGTCAAATTTGAGACTATTACTATGACACCTTCTAATCACATTTTCATAAAACAGTTTCCAGGCAATCTGTTTGTTGTAATTAATTGGACCATAAACTACATGGAAATGAGACAAAATTTGGAAAGTAAAAGATGAGAGTGGGAAGGCAATGCTAAGTGCCAGCTGGATATGTAAATAAAGTCTTAAGTAAAAAGTGGCATCTTTTAGGTTAATATTCCAATACCAGACATAAACATGCCAGAATTAACTCTGGAATCTGTTTTGATGAAAAACCACTATAAATGAATATGGCTAAGTTAGCAGACATTTAAACAATTTGTTCCTTGGTCAAAAGGGATGTTGCTTTCTTTCTCTGATCCCCAAATGTGTATGGTTCAAAGGTTTTTATAATAATAAATTGCCTTTGTTTTCTTAGGCATTTTATGTACCACTCTATGCATTATCTGGGAAGAAAGCTTCTAGGCTGCTGCTTTTCATCAACATCAAGACAGCAAAATGTCTTCATCTTAAAATTATGACATTGAACTCATCATGATTCCTACTCTGAAAAATATCATTGATTATTTTGATTGTTACATGGTGTATGGGAGTACCTGACACAGATTTGCTTCCAATCTGAGAATCCCTTGAACCACCCACATATTATTTGCTAGCACAGGAAAGCTGGTCAGTGAAAATGAGTTTGAGAGCTCCTTGTGCAACGCTTTGGGCCATCCATAAACCATTAAGGCAGGATTTGGAACAGATGACCTCTATGGTCCTTTTCTACTCTCAAAATCTGCAATTTAATGATTCTAACAGGCAGTGAGAACTAATTTGCCTTCAAAAGGAAAGAGTGTGGGTCATTTTACCATCACTTTCCTACATGAGCTTTTACTTTGTATAGCCACATTATTATTTTTAAGGAAAGTACATTTAAGAATATTTTTTATTCATCTGCTTGATCTTTATTATCCTTTCTATACTTTCCATGATTCCGCTTATTTTTCCCCTTTTCATTATTTTTTGATCCCATTTTGATGTCTTTTTCAGTATTACTCTTCTTTTTAATATTTTTAACTTCCACTTAAATGAATTTCCTTGGAAAGAAGGTGAAACAGCAATATTTGCTTCTATACGTGATTATAGGATGTGTTTTCCTAGACAGTTTCTATAGAATGATACACTGTGAATAAAAAGTAAGAAAAAAATTGCAAACAGGTGTGTTCTTTCTGGGTAGTGGTTTGGTGCTGTCTCTGCTGGGTGCTGGCCACATGATATAGTTGAAATTATTTAACTGTTCTACTATAAGGAAGTAATATTAGTGGGTATTTTATAGGGTCATGGAGAAGAAAAACATATTTGGCACTGAGCTTATGTTTCAATTAGTTGACTGCATAAATAGAGCCACTCCCAGCTTCTCAAGTTAGCACAGTGATTTATGCATTTCTCATGTGAATACTTAGGTTGCTACATTATGTCGGAAATAAAATTGTTTATTTTCTCACTATTATTCTAAAATCCCTAGATCTTATTCTGCATATATTCTCCATTGGGTTTTCTTTCTGATATAAATAAACCCTTGCAATCCCTTTAGCAATTGAACTTTCTCTTTCACATTTGGCCTCTAAGAAACACTAGGGTGTGTACACAGCTATGATTTAATAACAATAATAATAAACACTAGGGTCTGACTCCAGCTTATTTATGGAGGCTATGATAGCTAGAGAGATGAGGTGCTGGGAGAGATGGTATTTCCTCTCAAGTCACTACGGTCAGTGAGCTCAGCACATGTCTTCTAGCTGAGAAGACCCATTTTGTCAGTTGGAGCTAGGGAGTCTCTTTGGTAGTAGGCATATTCTTGGTCTTTCATATCCAACAAAATTTTGTAATTCTATTTCTCAGGGCTCTGACTTCTCTCATTCAGTGTCCTAAATTTCACAGCTTTTAAACAAGAGCTCAATTGATGTTAAGAATTAAACATTCACTATAATTCAGGCGTGTGGAGGTTCTTCTTTCTCTGCCTCTGTTTTTAGACTACATCAACAGTGTGGCCATAAAATATAGAATTGTGGGCTGGTACAGTGGCTCATGCCTGTGATAGTAGCCCTCTGAAAGGCTGAGGCAGGCAGATTGATTAAACCTGAGGAAGAGCGAAACCCATCTCTACTCAGGATAGAAAAATTATCTGGGTGTTGGGTGGGTGCCTATAGTCCCAACTACTTGGGAGGCTGAGGCAAGAGGATTTCTTGAGCCCAAGAGTTTGAGGTTGCTGTGAGCTGTGATGTTACCGTGTCATTCTCCCCAGGGCAACAGAGTGAGACTCTGTCTCCAGAAAAAAAAAAAAAGATGTGTGAAGAGAGTCATATAAACTTCCTAATATGCTAATCATTCTTGGAACTAAAAATCTAAAACCTAGATTCTATAATTTGCTTTAATGTTCAGTAAGATTTTGGACGGAATAAGCCTACCCCACAGTCCAGTATTTTACTTGCTATAGGTATAGTACTAAGGCAGTTGCCACTTAATCTGCCAATGCCACACCTTCCATTGTATTTTATTCCAGGTGAACACAACTAATAATTCTTATTTCCTTAGATTATCAGTATCACATTCTTTAATGCTGCCCAGATTGTCACTGCTCAAATCCAACCAGGTCAGATATTAACAGTCTCATCTTAACCTTGAAAGTCTGTTGTCCACAACCACTTCTGGTACTAAATACTTAAATTAAGGTTCAGCTGCAGATAATAGAAACATATCTGGCTAGTTTAAGGAAAAAAAACAGAAAATAATACAGGAAATTAGATGCTTCCATAATTGGATAAACTTGAAAAGTAAGCTCTAGGCTGGGCTTCTGGGAAAAGCTCCATGAAGAACAGTGAGTGCAGTGTTGGCTTGCCAACAGTGCTGCTACCCATTTCTTCTTTTCTTTTCTTTTTCCTCTTTGATTTGATTTGTCATTAAACATCAATTATTTATGCCTTTTAATTTTTATGACTTGTTTAAGCAAGCCTATCTACCCTGAGGTCAAAAGCATATTCTTCTGTATTTACTTATTCTATTCTTATAGCTTTGATTTTTATGTTATGACTTTAAATTCAATTGGAATTTTTTGAAATGCTTGAAGTGATATAGTCTTATTAATTTATTATAATAATTAGTCTTTGCCTCAGTATCATTTATTAGTCCATTCAGACTTCAAATTCTACTTTTACTATAAATTAAACTTTTATATATCATAAATCTTATTTTGATTTCTATTAATTTCACACATAATCCTGCAAAATCACAGCCCTGTGTTAATTTTTATAGCTTTAAAGTATATTTTTATGTCTTGGAGAACAAGTATTTGTTCTTTTTAGTCTTTTAAAAATATTTTAGCTATTTTATTGTTTCATATGGGTTAACATTTTCATTTTATTCTTTCATAATTATTTAACCGTAGCATTTTCATAATATATTATTTTAGGATTTTTATTGGGATTGCATGGATTTATCAATTAATTGATGCATGTATAACATTGCATGTGTACCATGGTATAGCTTTCTTTTAGTAAATTTTTAATTTTATCTCAGTGAAAATATTAATATGTTAGTTTTTATGTTGGTCAAGGAAAATTATGGTAGCTGATATAACAAACAGTTACATTGTCTCTATCACCTCATAGGGCAGGTGGAGTGGTATTCTGCTTCCTTCAGACATTCTGGGAATTTACATGTTCTGCCATTACCAGTGAGACACTCCTAGGTTGCCCTCTGTCTTGTCATCCAGGAACCCATAGAAAATAAAGTATGGAGGCTAATTCAGGAGATATTCTGCCCATGCTTAGAAGTGGTGTACATAACTTGTGCACACTCACAGCTTGTCTCATATTCCTGGAGAAGAGGCAGGGAAGGTAGTCCTCATGTGAGTCCTGAAAAAAAAAAATGATTTTGGCTCAGCGCCTGTGGCTCAACAGGCTAAGGCGCCAGCCACTTATACCTGAGCTGGCAGGTTCGAATCCAGCCTGGGCCCGCCAAACAACAATGGTGGCTGCAACCAAAAAATGGCTGGGCGTTGTGGTGGGCACCTGTAGTCCCAGCTACTTGGGAGGCAGAGGCAGGAGACTCACTGGAGCCCAGGAATTGGAGGTTGCTGTGAGCTGTGATGCCATGACACTCTATCCAGGGTGACAGCTTTAGGCTCTGTCTCAAAAAAAAAAATGATTTTGGTGAACTCATAAAATTGTCTCCCACACCTACTGATAAAATCTAAGATAACTAATTGGAAAACTACAAAAAGCTAGTAAGAGTTTAATAAGTAAATTGGAATCAAAATTATCTTACAGAAATCATCTTTTCTCATATTAATGATGACCAAAAGAGAATATAACAGTCAGTATGGCAGAAAAATTTTTTGGTGTTGTTTATAATAATAAATGTTTGGGCTTTTCCATTCTGATTTTTTTTTTTTTAATTATCTGGGATTCGTTGAGGGGACAAAGAATTAGCTTACACTGATTACTTTCTTAGGTAAAGTCCCTTTTATACTGTGTCCTACCCTCAAAAGGTGTGCCATACACAGTGAACCCCCATCCCTCTCCCTCTTCCACTCTCCCCACCCTCTTATTCTCCTACCCCCTCACCATATATTAGGTCATCTACTGCCTTCATATTGGAATTGAGTACAATGGATTCTTGCTTCTGCATTTTTGTGATGCTTTACCAAGAAGAATATGTTCCTACCTAATTTCTTAAGTTCTTATTTTAAATTTTAAATTTAATTGTGGGAAGATTTCATAATATTAAATTGAATGGAATTAACTCTCATATTTGTTATAATGATATTTCAACAGGTTTTAAAAAATCCTAGAATGCTACTGGCTGGATTTGAACAGTTTGTCTTAATGGAACTTTTATCTTCATAATGAAAGACATGATTTTGAGATCATAATCTTGATAATGTGACTCAACTTGTGTGGCTCTGAGTTTTCTCTTTCCAAAGAGACAGTTTTGTTATTGTTGAAGTGGATTCACCAAGTGTTTATGCCTAAAGGTTTCTAGAAATTAAGGGGTTTTTTTGTATGGTTTATAAAAGTAACAGTTGAATGAAAGTCTTAATGATAGTCTAAATACAAACTGTTTAATCGAGCATTTCCATGAAAATTATTTCTGTGTTTTAGTTGCTCCCATGCCTATAGGCCATCAAACTATATTGTTGAAATTACTAGTGTTACCACTTATTATGGTTATTGGAAATAGCAAAATGTGTGTGCAGGAAACCCAGAGTTCAAGACTTTCTTTTACCACTTGTTATTTATTGGGCCAGCTTCTCACCTTTTTTTGCCTTACTAAATTTTTAAAGAGGCAAAAAAATCCTTTCTGACTGAACAATGTATACTGAACATTGTCTCACTATCCAGTTTCAGTGGTAAACTCATCTTTTCCCAGTTTTTCTGCTATCACATTTAGTATTGATGACTCCCCAAACTATGCCTACGGCACTGATCTCCTTGCAGACATCCAGCTGAGATTTCCAAATCCCTTTTGGATCTGCTATTTGAATGAAAGATAAACACCACAACTATATTTTGCCCAAAATATAGCATCTTGTCTCTTCTCTCAAACTTGATCTTGTTGCTGGATTCTCAATCTTTATACACAGCTTAGTATCTGCCTAGTTGTTCACAAGGAAAAATTTAGAGTTACCATGGATTTTCACTCACTCCTCCCATAGACTGTTTATCTTGAGTTAGCAAAATGTAGAATCTGGGCTACTCCTCTGAGGTGAGTCCCAACACAGTAAGCCTTAACTCCCTCAGCTGTGAAATGGCGGAGGTAGCTGTGACGATTGACTGAGCCATTACATTAAAAACTACAGTCCCTAACTCCAGGCCACACCTCAGATGAGTGGCAGGCGAGTGGGAAGCTTCTCTATATTGACAACCATTCATCATCACTTGCAGCACCACAGCACTGCCTAAGTTCGGATTCCTGTCCTATCCTCCTACTCTCCTCACCATGGTCTGTGGATAAATTGTCTTCCATGAAACCGGTCCCTGGTGTCAAAAAATTGGGAGACTGCTGATCTAAAGGCTTCTCTCTTTCCTACCAGTCAAAGCCAATTAAAGTGAGCTATTTTACTCTGAGTCCTGAGGCTCCATCACAAGGCTCTAGTATAGACACTTGGCACTGATGACTAAATGAGTCTATGAATTTGAAATATTTTCTTTATCCCTTAATTAAGTAGCATTACTTCATGCTGTGTAGAGTGGCAGATTTAAAACTTTTTCATATATACTTTGGGAGGGTTTTCTTCTGAATCTGCATAAAGCAAGACTCATATGTCTATCTGTCTGTATTTTTATTTCCAGTTAACATGAGGGTACATAAAATTACGCTACATTGCTTGCATTTGTAAGGCAAAGTCTAAGTTGTAATTGTGTCCCTCATACAGGGAGTGTGCCATACAACTTCACATTGTTCACGCTGGGAAGGAACCAGCCAATTCCCCTCCCCCACCTTCTTGGATACCTTTGAATTTTTCTCTCAGGTGTGCATGTTGTAGTTAATCTACTAATGAGTATATGTGATACTTGTCTTTTCATTCTTATGATACTTTACTCAGGAGAGCATTCTCCAAATCTATCCAAGCTGCAACAAAGAATACAAAACCTCCATCTTTTTATAGCCGAATAGTATTCCCCAGTACATGTATACCACAGTTTATTAATCCATTCATGTATCCAGGGGCAGTTGGGTTGTTTTCACATCTTTGCAGTTGCAAACTGGGCTGCTATAAACATTTGAGTGTGTTTGTCCATATAGTAAAATGACTTTTTGCTTTTGGGTAGATACCTACTAATGGGACTAGAGTTTCAAGTGGATGGCCCACTTTTAGTTCTTTGAGGAATCTCTATACTTTTCATAAAGGTTATACTAGTTGCAGTCACACCAACAGTGCAAGAGTATTCCCATCTCTCCAAACCTGTGCCAGCATCTGTCGTTTTGGGACCTTGTGATGTGGACATTATCTCAAAGTGGGTTTCATTTCCATTTCTCTAATAATTAGAGACGATGAACATTTTTGTTTTAATGAGTTTGTTTGCCATTTGTCCTCATAAGAAAAGATTTTGCTCACATCTCCTGCCCATATTTGAATAGGGTCTTTTGTTCTTTTTTGTTGATTTGCTTGAGTTCTTTGTAGATTCTAGTTATTGTCCCTTCGTTGGATTTGTAGCATGCAAACATCTTCTCTCATTCTAAAGATTGTCTCATTGTTTATTTATTGTGTCCTTAGCTGTGCAAAACTTTTTAACTTGATCAGGTCCCATTTATTTATTTTTGTTGTTGCTGTAATTGCCTTTGGGGTCTTTTTCAGAAATTCTTTCCCATGATTGATGAGACTCTTGATCTTATTGCTTGTAGTTGTGAAAATTAGCCCTTTTGTGATTAAATCAATGGGCCATAAATCCATCATCAAGTTCTAGCAATCTTCTTTCTTACTGTCTCATGAACAAGGCCACTTCTATCAATCTTCACGGGTATTGCATTATTTAGGTCATTATCTTCTTTCTTCTAGATTATTGCAGTATCCATCTGAGTACTCCTCCTGCTTCTGGTCTGATTCACCTTCAATTTTGTCTCCAACCTTTCCTCTAACTAGAACAATTTTTCTAAAACCTAAGTATGATCAATTTATTTCCCTATACATGATCTTAGCCAAAAGGCCTAGGAGTGATGATCATTTTTTTTTTCTCTATTCAAAGCCTTACATCCTTAACATGGTTTAGAAGAGGCTTCACACTGAATTTCTGGCTTATCTTCAAAGACATTAAGATCTTCTACCACTGAGGATCTCCATTTTACTAGAAACTACTTCATCTCTCAAATGTATTGTGCTGTCTCTCATTGCTGGGCCTTTCCAAAGCCTGGAATAGCTTCCTTAACATCTTTCCCATCAGAGGTAATAAAGAGTACTTTTTAAAAAAGAAATTGAATTTTTCAATTATATATTGCTACTCCTGCCTGAGTTTAAACTCAAAACAGTAAAGGACATGCTCTTTGGAGTTCTCTATAAACACTGAATTTCATGAACTTTTCTCATAGAGGAGACTTGTAGGATTTGAATTCCAAATAAATATGAAGAGTTAGAAAGAGGTTAAAAATAAGAATTAAATATGGAAAGAAATTCTGTTATAACTCCTAGACCTAGAACACACTTTTTAAACAAAATAGCCATATTAAAAAAATATGGATTCTGAGGTAATTTGACAACATTATGTTTTATAATGGAATTATTGAAAGAGACTACCTTTCTCTTTAAAAATTACTATTTTTTGTACATTATCAGTCAAAGTTCAGTGTTCTAATTCTTATCTATTCCTTTACAAATATTTTCATCTTCTGCATTGCTTATATTCCAAGTAATTTTTCCTAAAATACATTCAATTATCTCTTTTAAGAGATATTAAATGGAACAAAAAAATGGAAAGGCAGGTGGACTGTTTGAAAGGCATTGGAGATTGTATGAAAGAATATATTCTGCATAAAACCATTTTTCAGATTTGCTGTCGGTAAAGAAATTAATGCATATTCCCTGAAATGAGTAAGACCACTCAGTTATAGAAATCTAATTTCTTAAATCTGTGTATGTTTCTCCGAAAATAAAGCAAAATAACCAAAACCAAGTAGGCAAATAAAAGCAAAGCCACAAAATGCTAGCCCTGCTTCATCCCAATGGAGAGAATTCTACCTATACACATGACTGGGCCATACACCCAGAGCATTCACTCAGCCTCTCAGCATCCTACGCTAAGATGAAGAGAAACTAACAGAGGACCAGGACACAATTCATGAAGCAGAATAGTTTCTAAAATTTAAATTCCTCATAGTGGGAAGAGTAATTATGACATACAAAAAATTAGAGCAGAATACCATAAAAGAGAAACATCTAAGGAAAAGGACCCTTGGAAATTAAGTGCATAAAAAAAAAGGAGAACAAAAAATAGAAGTTTAGAAGATAAATTTGAAGATATTTTATAGAAAATAGAAAAAGGCAAGGAGATCAAAAATATGAAGTTTGTTTTAAAAAATGGAAAATTGGTACCTCCAAATGGTACCACTATGGAGAATGTAATATGTATGCCCCAGCCATCTTTTTCAGGCAGCTACTGCAGGCATTGTTTCACTAAAACAAGAGACCAAATCAAGAGAAAGTAATATATGAAGTCTGGGAAACAGAAAATTCAATATTGGTGAGATGTGAAGGGAGTTTCTAGGGTATAGTTAAAGGGTAATCTCAGATTAACGGATGTGCATCAAAACGTCAGATCATCAAGTCCATGTAGACTTGGGACAGAGGGACCCAAAAGAGACTTTCTAAGGAGAAAAAAACAAAAAACTGAGATAATAAATTACAGGTATTTTGAAAAGAGGCTTATAATTCTATCAAGAATTTAGAAGAATTAGAGTCTCAGATGGGAGTCAGTCAGGGAAACACAGCCATTATGAGTGTTTAGGATTAATTACATGACTAGATTACACACAGTGGGGGAAGCTGGGAATGTGAAGCGTGGAAGAGGAAATAAAGAAATTAAGCCACTAACCAGGTATCCTAATGCCCTGGCACAGATGGAAAAGTTGGAGTTTGTGTGAAAATCTGAGAAGCCAAATAAGGCCAGATATTGAAGTAGGTCTCCCTCTGAGTGGAACTCATGGAGCAGTCAATGGGAAGTTCTTACCTCTGTGCAGATACTAGATCTGAAGATGGGCCTGAAATCACTGTTGGTCAGCAGAGCTAGCTGTCTAGAAGAACTAGGCAGGGAGCAAAGGAGAGCAGACCTGACTGGCACCTGCTGGGAACCTCTGTTATAATTTTGTCTGCAAAAAAGATACTTGAAAACTAATGTTCAATTTTTCATCTCCACATCCAAGATATTTCACAAATTTCTCTTTTGGCCAGTTCTAACATGGAAACATATAGAAAAATAAATTCTGGGAAACAGTTCCCAGATTAAACAAGTTAACAATAGGGCAATTTAACGTATATACACCCAAGAGGCTAAAATCACAAATAAAATAATCCTAGGCAACTATTAACTCCAGGGTAAGAAACTTTAATACAAGAAACAAGTATAACATTTAACATGGCTCAACTCTGAATAATATTTACATAATCATAGAACTATCTGGCATATTTATATAACCACAAATCATGGCTACATTGAATGGATGGGAAGAGAATAAGAGAATGAGGTAGAAGGTGAGGTTTAAGGCTTCTAAATTCTTATAACACATAATAGGAATTCAAAGTATGGTAAGTACTGTTGATTTTTTTTTTTTTTTTTTGTAGAGACAGAGTCTCACTCTATCGCCCTTGATAGAGTGCCGTGGTATCACACAGCTCACAGCAACCTCCAACTCCTGGGCTTAGGCGATTCTCTTGCCTCAGCCTCCCAAGTAGCTGGGACTACAGGCGCCTGCCGCGACGACCGACCGGCTACTTTTCTGTTTTGCATAAAGAAATGGCACATAATCATGTTACTTAGACTTAAACACATACATTCAAGAAGACACCTACAAAGGTGAATTTGTTTTTTGGACGTATTGGAGAGTGGGACAGGATATTACTTTTTGTTTATTTGCATAAAGCTTAGAGAACCATTTGACTTTTTATACAATGTATAGGTAATATTGTAATAAAAAGGAAAAATTTTATTAAAAAAAAAAACAACAAAAAATGGGCAGCGCCTGTGGCTCAGCGAGTAGGGCGCCAACCCCATATACCGAGGGCTGCGGGTTCAAACCCGGCCCCAGCTGAACTGCATCAAAAATTAGCCGGGTGCTGTGGCGGGCGCCTGTAGTCCCAGCTACTTGGGAGACTGAGGCAAGAGATCACTTGAGCCCAAGAGCTGGAGGTTGCTGTGAGCTGTGACTTCACAGCGCTCCACCGAGTGTGATAGAGTAAGACTCTGTCTCCACACAAAAAAAAAAAAAAGCACTGTATTGGAAGATAATGCTATAATAACTTGTATATGTGAGAATAGTTAAAACTACAAGAAATTTCTAAGAAAATTGTAAGATATGATCTGTGGAAAAGGGGTCTGTACCCAAATGAGTGAAGAAAATATGAGAAAAATAGAGATGGATAAAAATATCATAGGTAATTAGGCATTTCCGATACTTCAGAGTAAAGTCACCCTAAATGTCACCATTAAACTTCAAGGGGAAATAACAATTTTGTCCAACCAATGAGTAAAATCTATTTACAACTCAGTGGTTGGAATTTCTTTACTTTGTAAAACAATAGCAGAGTACCATGCATAATTATAACTTAATCTTTAAATGGATTTTTGTGGTTCTACTAATAGCTCATTATACAAAATTGAAACATGAATTACTTAATTGCCTTAGCGCAGTCGTAGCTAATACAATTAGCTAACCCATTGGTTCATTCTGTTTGCAGTTTTGAGAGTTACTTATTAGCTGACACAACATACTATGTTTTAATTAAACTCAACCATTTAGAGAATTCTTCTCATAGTGAAAATTTCAGGTATGCATTGAAGTTATAGATTGCTTTGGGTACTATAGACCTTTTAACAATGTTGATTCTTCCCAGCCATGAGCATGGTACATTCTTCCATTTATTGATATCTTCTGCTATTTCTTTTCTTAGAGTTTTATAATTTTCTTTGTAGAGGTCCTTCATCTCTTTTGCTATGCATATTCCTAAGTATTTCATTTTTTTATACTACTATGAAGGGAATTGTGTCCTTGATTATCTCATCTTAGCTGTTACTGACAATATGCAAAGGCTACTGATTTGTGAACATTCATTTTATATCCTGAGACATTGCTCATTTCCCTCCCCCATCTTGTATTAGCTCATCTTCGTTTTTGATCACTCCCAGAAGACTTGTGGTTGAGTCTTTGGGGTTCTCTAAGTATAAGATTATATCATTGGCAAAGAGGGAGAGTTTGACCTTCTCTGACCCCCCATTTGAATGCCCTTTATTTCCTTCTCTTATCTGATTGTATTGGCTAGAACTTCCAGCACTATGTTAAATAGCAATGGTGATAGAGGACAACCTTGTCTGGTTCCATTTGTAAGTGGAAAAGCTTTCAGTTTTACTCCATTCAGTTTAATATTAGCTGTGGGTTTGTTAGATTGCTTCAATCAGATTATGAAATGTGCCACCTATTCCTATATTCTTAAGTGTTCTAATTAGAAAAGGATGCTGAATTTTATTGAATCCTTTTTCTACATCTGTTGAGAAGAACATATGGTCTTTATTTTTAGTTCTGTTGATATGGTGAGTTAAGTTTACGAACTTGTGTATGTTAAACCAACCTTGGTTTAGCATGGTATGTTAAACTATCACCTCCCTAGGATGAAATTTACTTCATCAAGATAAATGATTTTTTTTAAAAGTGTAGCTATTATCTATTGGCTAGGATTTTATTGAGAATTTTTGCATCTATATTCATTAGTGAAATTGGTCTGAAATTCTTCTTTTTAGTTGGGTCTTTTCCTGGTTTTGGTATCAGGGTGATGTTTGCTTCACAGAACATGTTGAAGAATCCTTCTTTCTCAGTGTTTTAGAATAATTTCTGTAGTATGGGTATAAGCTCTTCTTTGAAGGTTTGATAGAATTCTGATGTGAAACCATCTGGATCCAGGCATTTTTTTTGTTGGGAGATTTTTTTCTTGTTTTTTCAATCTTGGTTCTTGAAATTGGTCTGTTTAAGAGATCTATCCATGATTAAGTCTAGGGAGAGGGTGTGATTTCAGGTATTGATCCATTTCCTCCACATCGTCAAATTTTTGTCGAATAGAGCTTCTTATATTACTCAGAGATGGTCTCTTGTATCTCTGTGGCATCAATTGTTATTTCCTCTGTATCATTTCTCATTGAGGTTATTAGAGATTTTACTTTTCTGTTTTTAGTTAATCTGGCCAAAGGTTTAATGTTATTTATTTGTTTTTGAAAAACAAATTAATGTTTGTGTCATTAATTTTTTTTTTTGCATTTTTCCTTTTTTTGGCCAGGGCTGGGTTTAAACCCACCACCTCTGGCATATGGGGCCAGCACTCTACTCCTTTGAGCCATAGGCACTGCCCCTGTTTCATTAATTTTCTGAATGATTCTTTTGTTTTCAATTTCATTAATCTCTAATTTAATTTTGGTTATTTCTTTTCTTTTTCTGGGTTTGAGATTAGATTATTCTTTTTCCAATTCCATAAGATGGTTCATGAGTTTGTTGATGTGCTCACTTTCTGTTTTTTTGAATGTAGGCATCTAATATGATAAATTTCCCTCTTTAAGGCTGCTTTTGGTAACTTGTGTCTTTATTGCTGTTATGTTTGAGGAATTTAATAATTTCCTCTTTTATCTCTTCCTGAACCCAACTATCATTCAGGATAAGGTTGTTTAATTTCTAAGTCTTTGAGTGGAGATGAAAGTTCTTGTTGGAGTTGAGTTCCATTTTTATTGCCTGGTGGTCCTAGAAGATACAAGGTATAATTTGTATTCTTTTAATTTTGCTGAACTTTGATTAGCATCCTGTGATGTGGTTGAGTTTGGAGTACATGTTATGGGCTGATGAGAAAAATGTATATTCCTTAGCTTTGGGATGGTGTGCTCTGTATATGTCTATTAGTCCCATTTGTTATAGGGTCATATTTAAGTCTTTTGTATCTTTGTTTAGTTTCTGTTTAGATGATCTTTCCATTTCTGTGAGGGGGGTGTTAAAGTCCCATGCTATTATGATGTTATAGGGTATGTTGCTCAGATCCATCAGAGTCTGTTTCATATATCTGGAAGCATTTAAGTTAGGTGCATTAAACATTTAAAATTGAAATGTATTCTTGTTGTAGTGTTCCTTTGACCAGTATAAAGTGTCTATCTTTATCTTTCTTTAGTTGCTTTAAATGTTCTATCAGAAAATAAGATTGTAATCCCTTTTTCTGATTTCCATTTCTTTGAAATACTGGTTTCCATTCTTTAACCTTGAGTCTTGATTTGTCCTTCAAGACTAGGTGTGTCTCTAGTACATGGATGGCTTGTGCTTTTTATCCAGTCAGCCTGTGCCTCTTCAGTGGTGAAATCAGACCATTGACATTTATTAAGAGAATTGATACATGTGGTGGGTTTCTATTCATCTTATTTTGCAAAAGTTTGTTATGCAGTTTTATCTTTTGCACTATTGCGGAAGCTAAGTTTTGACCTTTAGCTTCTGGGTGTTTACTTTGCTGGTGGTCCATCATGATGGTCAGTGTTGAGAATAAGTCTAAGTATTTCCTGTAGAGCTGATGTTCTTCTTCTTTTTTTTTTTTATATAGAGTATCACTTTGTTGCCCTCAGTAGACACAGCTCACAACAACCTCCCGCTCTTGGGCTAGGGTGATTCTCTTGCCTCAGCCTCCCCAGTAGCTGGGACTACAGGTACTCGCTACAACACCTGGTTATTTTTGTTGCAGTTGTCACTGCTGTTTTAGCTGGCAGGGGCTGGGTTCAAACCCATCACCCTCAGTATATGGGGCCGGTGCCCTATTCACTGAGCCACAGGTGCTACCCAAGCTGGTCTTCTTGTTGTGAGTTTCCTCAGTGCTTGTGTCTTCAAAAGATTTGATTTATCTTTCAATTTTGAAGCTTAGTTTAGCAAGATACAGAATTCTGTGCTGAAAATTGTTTTATTTAAGAATGTTGAAGGTGGATGACCAGGCTCTTCTGGCTTGGAAGGTTTTAGTTGAAAAGTTTGCTGTCATCTTAATGGCTCTTCCTCTGTAGGTCAGTTGGTGCTTACTCTTGGCTGCTTGCCGAATTTTTTTGTTCATCTTGACTTTGGACAAGCTTAATTACAGTGTGTCTTAGAGAGGCTGTGTTTCAGTTGAGATGCCTTGGATTCAATATCTATCCCAAAGGAGTGTATTTGGGTCTTTAATAAAACTTGAGAAGTTTTTATTTATGATAGTTTCCAATAGGGCTTCCATTCCTTTGGGGCAATCTTTTTTTCCCTTCAGAGATCCCTATTATTCATATATTTGAGTGACTTCAGTGTTGGAGTCTTGTAGTTCTCTAAGCACATGTTCTGCTTTCTCTCCTTTTCTGCCTCTTTAACTACCTGGGTTAAATCAAAAATTTTATCCTCTAACTCTGAGGTTCTTTCTTTTCCATGGTCTAATTTATTTTTTATACTTTCCACTGCATTTTTATATTCCCTGATTGTCTCCTTCATTTCCTTAAGCTCTACCATGTTCTTTCCATATTCTACATATCTCTTCCAACTTTTGGTTTTGTCATTCCATTTTCTTGTCCATTACCTTTTATTGTCTTTGTCATCCATATTTTAAATTCCCTTACTGTCAAGTACATTAATTCTTTATGGGTAGAGTCTTCTGTAGTAACTGCCTCATGGTCCCTTGGGGGAGTTCCTCTGTTTTGTTTTTTCATGTTGTCTGGTTTTTCATGTTGCCTGTTGGTTGGTTCCTTCTCATGTGTTCTTTCTTCTTATTCACCTCCTTGTCCTCCTTTTTCCTTCGCACTGCCTCCTTTGTTTCAAACAGAAGTCCTTGCTCTTGATCACAGTATGTTGCAATATGTTCCTAGGACACCAGGTTGCACTGTGGCGTTTTTAGGAGATGGAGCACACAGACAGCAACCTCTATGGTCCTATTCCAAATTTAGTTGCTTTCAATGATTATCTGATTGTTTCCTTAGCATTCATACTGTGCAGGGTTGGGTTCTTAAAGCTCACAAAAGTCTTTCATGGGTAGGTCTCATAGTGGCTTCTGACTCCAGTTCCCAGGGGGTGCAAGAGTCCCTCAGCCTGTCTCAAGAGCGGAGTTCTGATCCCAGCAGGCAGAATTAAGACAGCCATGCTTTAGGCCCCTGCTAAGACCTTCTCCCAACTTTCCCACAATGGCAGCCCTCTGGCTGCCAAGACCTTCTCAGTATGGCTGCCTTGCCAACCACCAAATCTATGGCAAGTCCTCTCCATCTGTCATTTAAATCTGGTTGCTGTACACTGTTTGAGTCCGCCTATTCTTCTAAGTTTTCCACTCAACACATATCTTTCCCCAACAACTGAAAACTCTGGTAAAGGTTTCTGCCATCCCAGGCCTGTGTGGGCAGCCAGCCAATCCCAACCAGTCGCAATTACTTGCCTAATTCATCAGATTTCCCCCACTCTGGATCATATGCTGTATCCAGCTATTACCTCCTTGCTGTGCTCCCAAGCTACAACTCTGGATTAGGTTCCTGCACCAGGTATGGATGGGTTCTCTCTTTTCCCCCAGTTTTTCTAGGAGAGCTCAGCTGAACAATCCTTCTGGTCCACCATCTTGCTCTGCCTCTGGGAGTCTATGACAAGTTTAATTTTTTGTGTGGGAACATTGATGATAATATGTTAGATATTTAAATTCCACTAAGTTACATCCTTGTGCCCTTTAACTGGGAGGAGACAGAGAGAAAAAGAGTGTGTGTATGTGTGTGTGTAAGAGAGAGAGAGAGAGAAAGAGGACAAATTCAGAGAGAATTGGAGTACACAAAGAAAGCAGGGAGAAAAAAGTTTTTTCTCCAAAGGATTTTCTCCGAAGGATTTCTCCTACTTTCAGAAGCCATTCTGTGTGTCCTGCCTTTGAATTCCACAGATACCTAAATATTTTTTCACCCCAGCAACACTCCAATGATTAACTCTCCCTATTTGTGCAGAACTGTCCGATATTTTAGCATTAAAAACTGCTGCATCCTAGGAAATCCATCAGTCATAGACAAATGAGGGTCAATGGTGACCCAAATCCGTGCATATTTCCCTTTTAAACTACTATGATGTGGATTTTAGAAACTGCCAACTGGAAAAACATTGATTAAGGCAGTTGCTTTTAAGTCTATTGCCAAAAGCTCGGTTGTACATCTTTTTGCTTTCTACTATTTACAGCTCAGTACATGATCAAGCTGTGGGCAGGAGAGTTGTCATAAGAAGAGATGGGTTCATTAGAAGTAAATAGGCATTTACTTCAGATGCCGATGATCTAAGTTGAGAAGGATTATACTCAAAGGACTGGTCATTAAAATATGTTGCAATTTGCAATGTCTTATGAGTTACAGCATTTGGTCACAGCGTTGTTTTAAGAGTGCAAGTTTTGTCAAGCAATTCACTGTATTGAAATAATGCTTTTTCCTTTTACGCACCTGTGTATAGTTCTGACAATTAAGTTTGCAATTTCTCACTGTGCACTTGGGATGGCAGCACTGTACAGACAGCTCAATAAAGTTTCATAACCTTGGTATACAGCTGTGTCCATATCAATGTGTGGCGGCATCTTGCTGAGTAGCCTCTTTTATTGTTGCTGCGTGTTTTTTGTGTCAAATGATGACAGTCCTGATGGTCATTCCAGAAGAAGAGTTCCAAAATTGCTTTGAAGGTAGGCTAGGCACTAATGTCAAGGCGTATCTTCACAAGGGGAGGACTTTGAAGGTGACTGAAATAATACTCAGAAATGAGGTATGTAGCACTTTTTCTAGGATGAGTTCATGAACTTGTCACACATTCCTCTGTGTGAGAAAGATTGTGTGTGTGTGTGTGCGCGCGCACGCTTCATCATGTATGTTCTGCTTTGTAAATTGTTTTTCTGTCCTCAAAAGTACTTGATCATCAATATTTACAGCTGATGTAGTATAGTAACTATATGATCTGCAAGGGAGTTCAATGAATGCAAGGGAGGTCAATGTCATAAAAATGTTTGAGGAGAGGATTACTTAAGAAATGACAACAGCAACAGCCTGGGAAGCAGCGGACAGGCCACCCATAGAGGCTGCCTTTCAGCCGTGGCTCCCTCACCCCCACCCAGTTTGAGAAAAAAAATGATGACAGCCTAGTGAACAGATGCAAACCCTCACCAATAAAAACCCTGTCAACAGCTTTGCAGATAGGCTCAGAAAAGCCTCTGAGGCTCTAAAACACTTATCTCACCTCAAATATCCTTAGCTTTCAATGTCTTTATTAGTGTCATCAGTAAATGAAGAGCAGTGGGAGTCTGCAAAATTATGACTAATGGGGATATCTTGTATCCATTCAACTGCTCTCATGAACATTTTATTTGATCCTCTCAACAAACTGTTGGGGAAGGAATGGAATTATAATTATTCTATTTCATAGATCAGAAATCAAGAGAGCTCTGTGGTCTTGTTCTGCTGGTTAATACCACTATTTTATTACTATTAGCTAATATTTAATGAGCAATATGTGTTAGACACTGTGGGCTAAGTACTTTAAATGGATTATCTCATTTGCCTTCACAGAACTGTTTGGGATAGATAATATTACTGTTCCTAATGTACAGATGAGCAAACTTGGGCTCAGAGGGCTTATAACATATTGTCCATGAAATACAGCCAGAATTCAAGTCTGGAGTCTAGAATCCACACTCTCCACCTAGTCTTTACCCTAAAATAAATCAATATTTTTGAATGCCTATTGTTTGAACCATTTTGTGTTTTTAGAATTCTGTGATCAGTTTAAACAGTAATAGACTCTTATCTTATGAGCTTATGCTAAGTATTTGAACATTTATTTGATAAACCTTTATTTAGCACTTAATATGTGTCAGGCACTACTATATATTTTGATAAAATATTTTTTTAAGAAAAGGCCACCTTTTGTATATTAAGATGATTAAATTCATTGCTTTTCTTTAATCTTTCCCTTTTAACTTAATTTTCATTAAATCATAAGTGTATAAATTTAAGGAGTACAATGTGATGATTTGATATACAATGTGGAATGCTTAAATCAAACTAATTAATGGTTAATTAACATAACCATCACTTATTTTTTTGTGGTTTAATCTTTCTTGACTAGTTATACCAGGATGTTATTTATTCCTACATGGGAGTTGTAGGACAATATTAGGAATCATAGGGCTTAAGAAGCACTGGCAAGAGGCTTGGAGTTGGAGAAAACTATAATAGATATGTAAAAGACAAAGAGAAAAGATTTGTCAGACAGCAAAATGATCTATGGTGAGGGAAAACACTTACCCTTCACTGCTGGTACTTCTCTGTAGAAGAAATCTCCACTATAGTAACCCATTTTTACCTCTCAGCCCTGTTATTTATCCTTCCCCCAACTCACTGAGTTTGGGAGAGGGAATCAGAAGTGTAAGGTCAACCTCTTTTACATTTCAGTTAGAATCTTGTTGCCTGCAGAGAGTGTGAATTTGTATCTGCTTTTTCCCAAAATGAGGTCAGCTATTAGGGCAGTGTCTGCTCCTGTGCTGGGAGGGCTGCTGGTATCCTGAACTATCTGTGACTAGTGGATAAGTTTGCACATTCAGGGACAAAGTGTCACAAATCCATTAGGCCTAAAGCTCAATCTCGCTCTGTCGTGAGCTCTTATGAACAAAATGTTATTTCAATTTTTCTCCTTCTTATTTTTCTTATTTTTATCTGAATTTTGGAAGGTGCAATTACTTCTTTTTTTATTTTTACATATATATGTGTTAATTAGGTTTCCACTTTTTGCTTTCACAGAATTTAAAGGCTTAAAATTTAATAACAAAAGCAATGTTTAAGATAAGGACTAGAAACAACACTAATTTATTATTTCAAAATCAATGCAGTAGTTTAAAACACACTAACTACATTGTTATATAGTTGAGAACTTTAAGGAATCTCTCCAAATTAGTAAATAGGAACATAGTTTATAGTTGAACTTTTAAATCGTGCACATTTTAATGAGTTCTTCAAATAATACAGAAAACATTTAGGTTAAATTCATGAAGAAACTCAGTTTGCAGAAATAATGTGTGGACACAAAAGAAACCTAGCTTGCAAGGAATTGTGAACTAGAGCACTGACTCATTTCCAGATTTCATGACCAAAAGTTTTCAAGAGCCAGTGAGAGCTACATGTTCACTAGAACTGTCAAATGTATATAAGGAAACAGGATCCTTATAGTACCTAAGAAGTTTGGCAACTGTGACACAATTATTTCTTCATTAAAAGTCCAATTTATCATTCTTTTATAATAATGATTGGTTCTTTCTATCATTCAATTACATTTAATAGACAAATATTTCTGGTAATATATATTTTATAGATATTCTTCACAAAATATATCATCCTTACAACTGTCATGTAAAAAACTTCTGAATTAAGGGGAAAAACATTAACAGTAGGATATTTTCTTGAAAATATGGATATTTATATTGATACACATATATATAAGATGAGAGACATTTATATAAATATATAGATAACAGAAGCAAAATCAATATAAATATATAATCCATGTAATCTAACATAAATATGATATATCAATTTATAAATCATCTAGCAATCTTTTTTTTTTTTTCATCTAGCAATCTTAGCTAAATTTTTTCAGGAAGAGCCCTAGTGCTTTATACAAATTAAGTAATTCTATCTTCATAACAACTATCTAGTACTAATATGTCTATCTTATGAATAAGAAAGAATATGTAGACATCATACTTATGATTGGAGAGATTATGTTGACAGTGAGGGGCAATGAGGGGGATTATAAACCTGTCTGTCAATTTCTAACTTACCTCAATATTCCTGGGAAGTGGGTATTTGAAACATTAATCATAAAGCAAGCATTAATTATATACCCAGGCTTCTAGTAATAGTAGTCTCTGGTATTTACTCAATTTTAATAGTCACATTTAAATTAACAATGAAAGGAAAAGTGTGACGTTCACTATTCATGCAGTTGTGCTTAATAAGTAAAATAATAAGATTACAAATTGTTCTAGAAATGGTTTCAGTAAAAGCAGTTTTAAAATCCATGCAATAATATTAGATATTATTAAATATATTAAATTTTAATGTTTCTTCCAAATTGTTATAGATGGTTAGGAAAATTGTTATGGTTATTTTACTCTTATATACCTTAAGAAATCTTTAATCTTCAGAGGATAACATTAAATCCTTTTTACATTAACCTGACAAAATATCTCTAAATTATCATTAGTTTCATTTAGTGTTTTAACTTCCATTCTAAACTAGTATTTTTTTTTTAAAAAAACTGTATATTATAAACTAAAGTGTCTAGGCAGAGATTAACCATTTCTCCTAGTTTTGTGATCTATAATATTTAGAGCACCCTATATAATATAAGAAATGTAATGAAATAATTGATGTTGTTTCTAGACTTTATACTGAAGAAGGAAACACCACAAAAATCTATCTAAAGTTGAGAAGTTTTTTTAGAAATAAGATGCAGAGCTTTTAGTATTTTCATTTCAACTTAAAATTTTTATGTTTAAAACTTTGAACAAGGCATAAGTGAAGTGACTCTGAACATTTGTTTAAAAAAGTCATACATCCCAAGCAAGATATTGCGTGTATTCATGTTACTCTATGTTAAAAATGTGCCTTTCTTATCTACTTACATTTAAGATGTCAAAGAAATATCAGCAAACAACTCTTGGAACATTCCCTTAATCATATTCTTGCAGCAGTGTGCAAAATGCTGGAAATAAATGAAAACAAATCGTATCTGTCTGAGCAAAAGAAATAGTCTGCATTCATTTAAATACAGCAATCGAAGGACTATTGATTTCCATCAGAAACAAATAAATGTGAATTTCTTAGATAATCTGGTCAGTTCGTATGAAATAAATAACAGATATTTTATACCCACAAAAATGAAAGAATTTATGCATAAAAATTCCACTTATATTTTTATCAGAGTATAAAATGTACTAAAGTAATCATTTTCAATATAATCAATAAACAAATGCAATTTTAAAAGGTTACTTTTTAAATTTTGCAATTATTATTTTTAAAAATGGTAATACTCTGTGCTAATAATTGTCTACTGAGATAATATAGTTACGTATTGCTATTGGGAGTGGTGTGTTTTAATTCTTTTTTAGAAAATAATTTAACAATATGTATCAGGAACATTTAAAAAAAATGTTTTCTTGTCTGATATTTTTTTGTTTTTGTTTTTGTTTTGAGACAGCATCTCACTTTGTCACCTTTGGTTGACTGCTGAGGCAGGATAGCTCACGGCAACCTCAAACTCTTGGGCTCAAGTGATTCTCTTGCCTCAGCCTCCATAGTAGCTGGGACAATAGGCTCCAGCTCAATGCCTGGCTATTTTTAGAGGCAGGGTCTGGCTCTTTTGGGGGCTGGTCTTGAACTGGAAAGCTCAGGCAATCTACCCGCCTCAGCCTCCCAGAGTGCTAGATTTACAGGCATGAGCCGCCACACCTGGCTTTTTTATTAAAGCATAATTGACAGAATACTACATGGATTATGACCATTCAGCATCCACCCTGCAGTCCTGACTTGGCTCCATGTGATTATTTCCTATTCCCTATAGTAAAAAATTGCAGGTACAGAGGTTTGCCAGCCCTAAATAGCTGCAAAGGCCTATGAAAGTGGGCTTACAGCACATAAAGCAAATGATTGGAAAGCAACAGAAGAAAATAAAAATAATACAGGCTCTGGGAATGACACTTTGCACCAGTTATAAAGGAAAAAATTGGGCTTCATTCAAGCTCCAAAATTCTACTCTGTCAAAGACCCTGCTAAGCAAATGAGAAGACTAACTAAATGCTGGGAGAAAATATCTGCAAAAAAAATCTATCTGTATAAATATACAAGGAACTCTTCAAACTCAACAATAAGAAAACATAATCCACTTAAAATATGGGCCAAAGGCCTTTACAGACACCCCACCAAAGATATACAGGTGGGAAATAAGCATACCAAAAGATGCTCCATGTTGTAAGTTATCTGAAAATGCCTGTTAGAATGGCCGAAATCCACACCACTGACAACTCCGAATGCAGGTGGGGCTGCGGAGAACAGCGTCCTCAGTCTCTGTTGCTAACAACGCCTCGTGGTAAATCCACTTTGAAATCCACTACGGCAGTTTCTTACAAAGCTGAGTATATTCTTACTGTAGGATGCACCCATCGTGGTCATTTCAACAAAAAGAAGTTTAAAACTAATGTCCACACAAAAATTTTGCACATGATTGTTTATAACAGTTTTTTTCATGTTTACCAAAACGTGGAAGCAATCAAAACTGGGCATTTAAAATAATTTTATTTAGTAACTCTGGAACACATCTCCACCTTCCTTCTCAGGTTCAACCTTTTAAATAGAACGAAAGTTTCATCTGAGTAGTCGTGGTTGACAGAGAAGAGATGGCTGAGGTTTGGGTCATTCACAGTGTGTGATAAGAGATTTTTTTGTGTGTGTCAATTACATCATTGCCTTAAAGAATTCTCTTTATATTGGCAGCGCCTATAGCTCAGTCGGTAGGGCACTGGCCACATACAAGGAGGCTGGTGGGTTCGAACCTGGCCCGGGCTTATCAAACAACAATGAAAACTACAACAAAAAAAATAGCCAGGCATTGTGGTGGGCACCTGTAGTCCCAGCTACTTGGGAGGTTGAGGCAGGAGAATTGCTTAAGCCCCCAAATTTGAGGTTGCTGTGAGCTGTGACACCATCTCACTCTACAGAGGGTGACAGTGTGAGGACTCTGTCTTAAGAAACAAAACAAACAAACAAACAAAAAGGAATCCTCTTTGTAAGTTATGTATGGCAATTCACAAAATACAAACTTGATGGATTTGAACTTTCTTTATTGAAAGTCCCATTTTAAGTAGCTATTTAAATGACTTTACCTAAAAGAAATACATCAGAAAACACCTTTTAAAGTGTCTATGTTACTTTTCAAAATATAATTAAAGGAATATGTAAGATGTTTAAGATAGGAGGCCTCCTTAAATTCTAGATAGATAATTAAATTTTAAACAATTAAATAGAATTTTTTTCAGCAAGTTTAGTTTCACAGCAAAAGTGACTTAAAAGTACAGAGTTTTCATATACTCTTCACCACCTTAGCACAGGAAAGGTGTCAGTACAAACCATCCCTAAGGAAGCCCAGGTGTGGAACTTACTAGACAAGCCTTTAAACCAGCTATTTTTAGAAATATGTTCAAAGAATAAAAATGACCAAGTGTATCCAAATAAAAGAAAGTATGAGAGCCTTTCACCAAATAGATAATATCAATAAAGAGAATTATAAGTATTTATTAAAGCAAATAGAAATGAATTCTGGAGCAGAAAAGTACAATCACAGAAATGAAACATTCACTAGAGAGGCTGAGTATCAGACGTGAACTGACAGAAGAAAAAAACCTCAATGAATTTGAAGATAGATCAATTCAGGGTGTCCAGTGTGAGGAATAGAGAGAAAAAGGAACAAAAATTAATATGGCCACTGAGTTTGTGGGAGAAACAGCATTCCAGCAAAAGTGAATAGCCACAGAGACCAACATGAGCACAATGGTAATGTCAGAAGAGGAGTAAAAAGAGAAAGAGGAAGAAAGAATATTTGAAAAAAATGTGACCATAAACTTCCCAAATTTGATATAAAACATAAAAGTAGTTCAGTGACCTTCAAGAAGGATAAGTTCAAAATGATCCACATCTAGATATCTTATAGACATATTTTAACCAAACTGTCAATAGCCAGACAAGTAAATATAATAATCCCAGGGGACAAAATTTGGTAAAATTACGTATTCATCTATGCACACACAAAAAATTCAATTACAAATAACAAAACCACCAAATACCTGACAATAAATGCAATAAAATACGTGGCCAAACTTTGCTTTGAAAATTAACTATTAGAGAGAGATTACCAAATACCTAAACCATGTAGTGGAATGTTATGTTAACGTATTGGAAATCTTGATGGCATAAAGATGTTATTTATGCCTAATTGGTACCTATATACAATGTAACCCATCTAAAAATTCCAGAAGTGATTTTATTTTATTTTGATGAGAATTATTCAAATTGATTATGAAATTCCAGGAAACTGAAAAGGACCATGAATAGGACCAAAAGTTTTGAGGCGACACAGTTATGAAAGGTTGTTCCAGCAGGTAATCAGCACTCATTATAAAGGTATGTAGAGGGCTTGATGCAATGTGACATAGAAACTAAGATAGAGCTTAGCAAGGGAGCAGAATAGGGAGAACAGAAAAAGGTTCGTTCTTGCCTGATCTGAGTAGGCTTATCCCTTGCATTGTTATGAAATATATCTTTTCATTTTTGACAATATTCATTTTCTTAAAATAAATTTGCTCTGTGTTAATAAAATAAAAACAGCTGTCTTGCTTAAAGTTACTATTCCCTATCTTCGTCCACTGTTCCCTATCCTTTATGTTCAACCTGTCATTATATTAACAACATATTTTCAATATTTTTAATAATTTCTAAGTCACTCCATTTATTTTTTCTTCATTTTATCCCCCATTTCACTTGGTTTAGTTGTTATTTTGTTTAATATTTTATTTTATTTACTCCTTTGGCTTTTTCCCATACCTGTTTGTAATATTAGAATATAAAAGTGTTCCCTTTTCTCCACATCCATACCACTTCTTGAACTTCTTTTGGGGAATAATGGGAACCAGGGAGGCAGGCATTGTCATGGGAATGAAGGGGAAGTTGAATAACAAGCCTCTGAAAAAAGAGGAACTGAAAGGTTG